>BLSH010014656.1:186313-211069 GCA_018402905.1 Glandirana rugosa | reverse complement strand
GATCCCCGTTTCCCACTAAAACAACTCCAGGGCCATCACCCCTACTCCTATAGGGTCAGGTTCCTGCTGTTTCTGTAAGCGACAGATTATTGTTCTAAAATCATCACCTACACTGCCACGGTCACGACCTAGTCAACCTCTAGGCTCCTACCCCACATCCACCCCCTTCCCATTTTTATTTTTTTTATTCGATTTTAAGTTATTTTCCCTATCCCCATTTTTTTTGTAGGGCACTTGTCCTACTCTTACCCCCCTTTTACTTCCTTTTGCAGCCCTCTAGCACTTGCCAGGACTTTTTTACAGCCATTTTTGTGCCGAAAAGTTTGGGTCCCCATTGACTTCAATGGGGTTCGGGGTCCGGGGTAAAGTTCGGGTCAAGTTCAGTACTGAACCCGGACTTTTTTGTGTAGTTCGGCCGAACCCGCTGAACCCGAACATCCAGGTGTCCGCTCAACTCCACTACCGGGACCTCAACAAAATCACCCTTTGCCCCTAGTTATGGAACTCTTTCAAAGACTTGACTCTACTACTGTGTTCACCAAGTTGGACCTGCATACGGGAGGGGGATGAATAGAAGACGGCCTTTTGGACTCGGTTTGGCCATTTTGAGTACTTAGTCATGCCCTTTGGGCTCTGCAATGCCCTGGCCACCTTCCAACATCTGGTGAATGATGTCTTCTGGGATTATCTTGACCTGTTCGTAGTGATCTATCTGGATGACATCCTCATTTTCTCCCCCGCAGGCACGTAAAGTGTGTACTCAGTCACCTTCGGCAACATGGGTTGTAGGCAAAGGCAGAAAAATGCACCTTTTGAATGTTTGAACATCTCCTTCCTGGGGTTTCACATTTCCACTACGGACACCACCATGGACCCACAGAAGGTCTCAGCCATCATCGACTAGCCAACGCCAGTAGACAAGAAAGGGGTGCAGCGCTTCGTAGGCTTTGCCAGTTTTTACCGGTAGTTCATCCGAGGATTCTCAGCCTTCATTACCCCTATAACCCAACTGACCAAGCAGAATTCCCATTTTATCTGGACCCCTGAGGCACAAGCAGCCTTTCAGACTCTAAAGAAGTTGTTCACCTCAGCTCCTGTTTTTAAACACCCCGACTCCATGCTGCCATATATTCTGGAAGTGGATGCTTCAGAGACTGCAGTCGGGGTGGTCCTTTTCCAGAGACAGAGGCCAAAGGCCTCACTACACCCCATCGACTTCTACTCTCGGAAACTTACTCCACTCGTGAGAAATTATAATGTTGGGGAGAACTGTTGGCCATCAAGTCCTCCCTGGAGGAATGGCGGTATCTCCTAGAAGGAGCAGTTAATCCTGTCTTGGTCTTTACGGACCACAAAAATGTAGAATATCTAAGGACTGCCAAAAGACTTAAACCTCGTCAGGCTCATTGGGCCTTGTTCTTTTCTTGATTCCAGCTCCACATCACGTACAGGCCCGGGTCCAAGAATATCAAGCCATATGTGCTGTCCAGGATGTTCCATGAACCTGGGAAGACTTCCCCTCCAGACACCACCCTACAGGCCCACAGTTTCTTACTGGTTCAGGAGGACCTCTTAACATGGATCAAGCGGTCTCTAGCTGGCTCTACTGTACCTACTGATTCTGGACTTTCTGTAAAGGATGGGCTATGGTGGTCGGGGACCCAGAGCTCCGTGTAGTTGCCCTGGAACTCTGCCACAACCATAAGTTAGCTGGACATTTTGGTAGCCGCAAGACAGCGGAGCTGCTATCCCACACTTTTTGGTGGCCCCATATGAATGAGGAATGCAGAACCTATGTGGGTGCTTGTCCCACTTGTGCCCAAAACAAGTTTGAAAGGACCAAGGCTTGGGGTCTGTTAAACCCATTATCCATTCCTGAGCGTCCCTGGTCCCAAATCTCCATGGGCTTCATAGTCAAATTGCCCCATCCACGGGGTTTAACACAATCTTCGTGGTGGTTGACCACCTCACTAAAATCACACACTTTATTACTATGCAGGGCACTCCCTCTGCAACTGAGACAATGAAGATCTTCATCAAAGAAATTGTTCATCTTCATTGCATCCCCAACAATATTGTGTCTGTTCGGGAGGTGCATTTCACGTCCCGGGTCAGGAGGTCTCTGTGTTCTACCTTAGGGATTGAACTAGTCTTTTTATTGGCCTATCACCCACAGTCGAATGGCCAAACAGAGAGGAACAAATAGACCCTCAAGCAGTACCTCTGCTGCTACTCCTCATACTCCCAGGAGGATTGGGTTGCCTTGCTGCCGCTAGCCGAGTTCGCCCACAACTATTCGGTCCACTCTGCCACCAAGCAATCTCCGTTCTAGACTAATCTCGGCTACCATCCCACATTCCTACCCAATCTGCTGTCTAAAAATGTGGTCCCCTCTGTACAGGAGATTACCCAGTTCCTGGAAAGGAACAATAAACTTCTGCAAGAGACCCTTGCTCAGACCCAGGAACGCAACAAAAGGACATTTGATAGGGGGAGACAAGGAGAACTGGACTTACGTAGCAAAAACAAAAGAACACAATGACGCACTGGCCTAGCGCATTATCCTTTGATAAAATGTTTTAATAAAGGTTAAAAAATATACTCACAAACGAGTCATAAAAGATGCACAACAATCCCTCCAGTTCATGGACATGCACTGCACGGCTGGTATCTTGCACAACTCAGGCTAACGCGTTTCAAGGTTTATACCTCTTCCTCAGAGCCTCTTCCTCCAGAACTGGACTTACGGCCTGGCGACCGGGTTTGGTTGGCAACCAAAAACTTGAGGCTATTATGCCCTTCCAAAAAATTAGGACCAATGTACATAGGACCATTCCCAGTTAAGAGGAAAATCAATAACGTGGCCTACAAGCTTGACCTTCCTCCTCCACTTTGGGTTCATCCCGTATTACATGTAAACTTACTCAAACCAGTGACTAAGGGTCCTTTTCCGGGGCTGAGAATGGCTCCACCAGAGACAGTTTTGGTGGACAGAGAGGAGGAGTTCGAGGTGGAGACCATTCTTGACTGCAGAAGGAGACCTACCCAGTTCCTGGTGAAATGGAAGGGATATGGGCCTGAGGAAAGCTCTTGGGAACCAGAAAACAATATTCACGCTAAATAACTAGTCAAAACATTTTCATGGAACAATCCGGCCAAGAGAGCCTGGTTGGGCATCCGGAGGCTGCCCCTTGGGGGGGGGCAATGTAAGGAATCATCTGTGGCCATTGGAATGCCCATGCATGGGCGCACATAGCCTGTGCGCACGTTTGTGCATGCCTGTGCATGCACGTATGCCTCGGCATTGGCGCCAAAAATGGCCATTTAAGCAGACAGCACCAGGAAGAAAGTGCTGTCCATTCTACAGCGTTCCTGCACCTGTGACCCCAGAGTTTATTCTTGAGAGACTTCCTGTACCTGTGACCCCTACTTCCTTTGGACTCTGTTTGCTTTCTGCCTGCCCTGACCCCAGCCTGTCTAAGACTACTCTTCTGCCTGATCCCTTGTACCTCTGTTGCCCGCACATTGCTGACTCTGCTTGTACCCGACTATCCGCCTGCCTGATCCTTCTGTACTGCACCGCCAGACAGTTACCGACCTGGCCTGCATCACTATTCTTCTGCCTACATGAGTTCCAGTGGACTTTCATCTACCATCAGTGACCAAGTCCAGCCCTCGTGCCCCCCTGTGCTCCAGAGCTCCCTGTCTACACTATCAGGGGTTCTCGAACCTGGGCCGTAAGAGAGGTTTCCCCCGCATAAGTCAGCCTCGACAACCAGGTACGTGACAATAGCTTTACACTATAAAGAAACCGGTGTCCCATTTCCACAAATATTGACAAGAGTTGAAGAAATTAAACATGTAGAAAGCATTTATAATTCAATTAATAACATTAAGAATCTTTTTGATAAAAAATAAGATCCATGTTTTATTTATAAAACTTCTTTAAATGCATAGATATACATATAATTTCACATTACCCTAACCCTTACTCTTGTTATTCTATCTTTACTTTATTAATTTCTTCTTTTTTTTTTTTTCTTACATTTCACATCTATTTTTATCTTGTACAATTAATCTTTTGTAATGCCATTATTATTCAGTTTTTTTTTTATTAAAAGAACATGATTGTCCTGAATAGACATGAAACTATGATATAACATACATGAAGACTTTTTAATGTACGTTTCATATATAACCTATTTATGAAGGTTCTTCTTTTCTAAAATGATATATATATATATATATATATAGATTTGTATTTCATATGTAATTAATGTTTATTCACGTGATTCATGTGCAATGACAATACCTCTTTAATAAAAAGTTTGTAATAAAAAAAAATCTATTGCACTATAGATGCCAAGCAAGCAAGTGAAATTGCAAAATATAAAGTTACTAATAGAGGGCACCTGGTAGCAGAAGTAAGTGGGGGGCACAGGTGGAATCCGGGAAGCCTGTTAAGTGAATGTGATTCGCTACTTGTGGTAGTTCTCAGACCTCAAAATCACCACACCTTTACCTACTTTGTAGTTGGAGATTTGAGCTGTTGTTTATTAGTGTTGCGCACATGGTTGGGGCCAAGCAAAAGTTCGGCCCAAACATTGCCTTTTCACCCGTTGAGTGCCCCACAATGCACTGCATGCTGTATAGTGCTTTCTAAGCCCTGATTGGGCAAGGCTTTGCCCAATCAGGGCACAGTAAAAGCCAGTAGAAGCCAGCCACTGTGTCCTTAACAACTGATGAGTCATCAGCTGTCAAGGGGCTTCCCCGCTGGCAGCTGAATGATAAAAAAACATTGCCGGCAATATAAAAAGGTGAAAAAATTGCGTGGAGTCCCTCAAAAATCCACACCAGAACCTTATCCGAGTATGCAGTCTAGCGGGCCAGGGTAGGGGGGGCAAGTATGGTTCAGGCAGGGCGCACTCGCTCACCCCCCCTTTCTTGGCCTGCCAGGCTGCATGCTCGGATAAGGGTCTGGTATGGATTTTTGTGATAACCCCATGCCCTTTTTTCTTTTAATTTGGCATGGGGGTTCACCTTAAAATCCACACCGGACCTAAAGGTCTGGTATGGTTTTTGATTTGACATCTGTTTATTCATTTTCAAAGATTCAAAAAAAATTAAACAACCAAAGCAAAAATTAGAAAAAGACAAACAAATACAATCCACCTTAATGCATACCAAAAACAAAAATATCTATAACAATTCTAAATACAAGTGCTATGCAAAAAACTAAGAAAAGAAGAAAAAAATGTATGATAATACACCTCTATAAGAGCCTCTCATAGCTCTGAGAAAAATTCAGATAGGGAAAGAGGGAAGGAAAGAAAAAAAAAAGGGGGGGGTCTTACACAAGTTTAATAAGTAAAATAAGAAATTTTCCTTTTCATTATTTAATGAATTAAGACAAAATACTTGCTCTCAGGCATCAGTAAGCTATGCGCCCCCCACCCCAAAGCACCTTGTCCCCATGTTGAGCCTCTTCCTGACAACCCTGGGCTGTTGTTTTTGTGGTCTGTGGGTGGGGGGCTTAACAGAATCTGGAAGCCCCCTTTAACAAGGGGTCCCCAGATTCTGACTCCCCCCATGTGAATGAGTATTGGGTACATTGTACCCATACCCATTCACCAAAAAAGTGTCAAAACAGTAAAAATGACAGGAGAAAATTTGGGACAAGTCCTTTATTAAAAAAAAAAAAAAAGTGTCCCCCGTTATAATCCATTGTCATAGCGCCTGACGACCCGAAATAAATAAAAATGAAACAGCTCCTCCCCGATCGGAGGGCTCCAGCCGACTGACCAGTTTATTTATAGTCAAGGGTGGGGACACCTAGTGATTTAACTGAGTGACCCCGCCCCCTCTGACATCACATGACATCAGACGTCACCAGATGGCCCCGCCCTTGCATATAGATAAACTGTCAAAGCAAAAAGAGATCAGACAGTGGGAGCCCTCCCACCGGGGAGAAACTGTTTTGCCGTGATATAACAATGCATTATGGGGCACTCCACGGAGGGCAAACTCAGCCCATAATGTTCTATTCAGTGAATGGGCGAATGCCCGATGTTCGAGTCGAACTTACCCAACCCCCCCCCCACACGAAGGTCCTAGGTGTAATCCTGGTCTTTGAACGAACCTTTCGGCCCCACATCCAATTGCTATCCAGAATTTGCCACCTCAACCTTCGCAACATCTCCAAGATACGCCCTTTCCTAACCAATGACACCACAAAGCTTCTAATCCACTCCCTGGTCATCTCTCGCCTTGACTACTGCAACTCCCTCCTCACTGGCTTACCTCTAAGTAGGCTATCCCCACTTCAGTCCATCATGAATGCTGCTGCCAGGCTCATCCATCTTGAAAACCACTCAGCGTCTGCTACACCCCTATGTCAATCCCTCTATTGGCTGCCACTCAACCAAAAAAATTAATTCAAGATACTAACAATAACTAAAATAAAGCCATCCACAACCTGGCCCCCAGCTACCTCACTAACATGGTCTCAAAATACCAACAAAATTGTTCTCTTTGCTCCTCCCAAGACCTCCTGCTCTCTAGCTCCCTTGTCACCTCATCCCATGCTCGCCTCCAGGACTTTTCCAGAGCCTCTCCCATCCTCTGGAATGCTCTACCCCAATCTGTCCGACTTTCTCCTACTTTGTCCACTTTCAGAAGATCCCTGAAAACTCATCTCTTCATAGAAACTCATCTGGCTCCTACCTAACAACTCTATTTTAATCTTCTCCATCAGCACATCCCCCACAGTTATTACCTCTTGTATTGACCATCTCTCTTAGATTGTAAGCTCTAAAGAGCAGGGTCCTCTGATTCCTACTGTATTTAAGTGTATTATATCTGTACCGTCTACCCTCAAGTTGTAAGGCCCTGTGTAAACTGCTGGCACTATATAAATCCTGTATTATAATAATAATAATAATAATAATAACATCGGGCACATCCCTACTGACTAGCTATCATATTTTGGAAGCTCTAAAGCACCAGGACAGTAGAAAAACCCTCAAAATGACACAATTTTGGAAAGCAAATACCCAAAAGTATTTTTAAGAGGCAAAGTGAGTCTTTTGAACATTTCATTTGTCGCCACACATTTTTAAAAAACAAAGAGAACAAATGATTTTTTTTTTAAACAAGGTTGTCAATTAATAACATATTCCTAACAAGCAGTATAGGCATACTACACCCCAAAATACATACTACTACTCCTCACAAGTATGAGGACACAACTATGCTAGACATTTTTGCAATCTGACCACATAGAGGGACCCAAAATCCAATGAGCACCTTTAGGCTTTTCAGATACTTAAATAACTCATCTAGTTTTCTGACTAACCATCACATTTTTGGAGACCCTGAAGCAACAGGACATTAGAAACACTCACAAAATGACCACATTTTGGAATGTAAACACTCCAAGGTATTTTTTAGAAGGCATGGAAGATTTCATTTTTTTGCCACAAGTTTTTGGAAAATGCCGAAAGAAAATTAAAATGTATTTTTATTTTTTATATTTTAACACAAAGTTGTCAATTTAATAACATATTTCTAACACACAGCATAGGAAAAGTTTGATTTTTACACTATAACACATTCTGATACTTCTCCCAAGTATAGGGATACCAACCACATGTGTGATTTGTTCAATGTTTGGACTGCTTATCCATCAGACATTGTATCATAAAAATCAACCAACACTGTATCAAAAACAGTGTACTGTAATGCTTACCTCTGCATGAGTGGTCAGGAAATATAGATTAATGTAGTATAACTGAAAGCAGTCCTCTTTCACAAGCAAATCTAGCCTATTGGTATGCAGCTGCCCCTCTAAATGCCATATTCACTGGCCAGGAAGTAAAGGAGGCTTAACAAAAGGTGAACAAAATAATTCCTGTGGTTCCAGGAGTACAGTCATCCACAGGGGAAAGCTGCAACTGGTGTCTCACAGGAAAATAATCAGTGAGACGGGCAAAAGGGTCAGTTCAGGTGGAAGGCAGAGACATTCTCAATAAACAGACAAAGTCAGACAGCAAGTAGAAACATGGTCATTAAACCAGTCAGGGTTATTACAAGCAGCAAGCAGAGGCAACACTGGTGTGTCAGTGGTCAGGAACATTGTTGCTGGCTGCTGTGGCTCTGTTGACACTGTACTGATGCGGTGGCAATCAGGGACGGGGTTGATGGCTGCACAAGCTCTGGTGACACTGGTGTGACTAACGATCAGGAACATTGTTACTAGTTGCACTGGTCTGGTGACATTGCCACTGGTGTGATAGTGATCAGGAATGTTATTGCTGACTTACACTGGTCTGTTAACACTGGCATTAGTGTGGTGGCGATCAGGAACACTGTTGCTGGCTGCTAGGGATGGGCAAATGGCTCGGGGTGAACATCAGTTTGGGCCAAACATTTAACTGTTTGACCATTTGGCAAAGCTTAGCCCAATCAGGGTGCAGTGTATGCTGGTTGTTAAGGAGCGGGACCAGGAAGCTGACTGCGGCATCTTTAACAACCGATGAGTCATCATCTGTCATTGGGTTTCCCCATTGACAACTGAACAATAAAAAAGAGTGCCGGTTAAAAAATAAAGAAAAAAAACAGCATGGGGTCCCCCCAGTCCATACCAGGCCCTTCATGTCTGGTATGTATTTGGACAGGAATCCCAGGCCAAAATAAAAAAAAAAAGGGTGTGGGACCCCCAAAATGGCTCTGCCCCCCCACCCCAAAGCACCATGTCCCCATGTTGATGGGGAAAAGGACCTCTTCCCGACATCCCTGGGCTGTGGTTGTTGGGGTCTGTGGGCGGGGGGCTTATCGGAATCTGGAAACCCTCTTTAACAAGGGGGCCCCCAAATCCCACCCCCTATGTGAATGAGTATCGGGTATATAGTACCTCTACCCCTTCACCAAAAAAATGTCAAAAAGTAATAAACTCAAGAGACAGCTTTTGACAAGTCCTTTATTAAAAAATAAAAAAATAGTGTTCCTCAATGTAAATCCATCGTCAATCACACTGCCTGCGGACCCAAAACATTTAAATAAAATAAAAAATGCTCCCATCTCCTGGGAGGCCTCCCACCAAATGCCTCCTCTAGCTACATCACCCGGTGGCCCCGCCCCATGTGACATCAGATGCCTGCCATGCACCAGTCCGTGATGTCAGAAGGGGCAGTGCCACCAGGTGATGTAGCTAGGTGGCCCCGCCCCTTACCTATATAAGAAATGTCAAAGTGCAGAGCAGGCATTTGGCCGGAGGCCTCTCAGTAGGCGGGAGCATTTTTTATTTTTTTGAGTCAGTGGCAGGCCTGATTGACAATAGATTTAAATTGAGGTACACTATTTTTTTTTAATAAAGGAGTTTTCAAAAAGAGTTTCTTGTGTTTATTACTGTTTGATGCTTTTTTGGTGAAAGGGTAGGGGTACTATGTACCCGATGCTCATTCACATAGGTGGGTGTGATCTGGGGGCCCCCTTGTTAAAGGGGGCTTCCAGATTCTGATAAACCCCTCACCCAGAGATCCCGACAACCACAGCCTAGGGCTGTGGGGAAAAGGTGCTTTGTGGTTGGGGGGCCCAAAGCACCCATCCCCCCATGTTGAGGGCATGTGGCCTGGTATGGTTCAGGAGGGGAGGTGAAGGCTCTGGTATGGACTGGGGGGAACCCCATGCCGGTTTTAGTTTATTATTTCAATAGACAGGTGCCGGCAACTGTAACCGCAAGTCATTTTAAGTGGGATTCAACATGTTTTTTTTTCTTTAGAAATGTCAGTTTTGCTGCAGCATTTTTTATGCATGCTCCAGATGCTCTATTTTACAGGCACATTAAGGGGACCCCCCAGGCACTATATTTTAAGGAATTTTTCATTTTTACTGTTGCACTTTAAGCATAATTATTATATAAAAATTGTATTGATACATGTCCCCCAGAGCAGGACCCAGACCCCTATACCCCTTTTTTGCCAATTAATTGCATATAAGCCTTCAAAATGGGCACTTTTGATTTATCTTGTTAGGTCCCCATAGATTTCAATGGGGTTCGCCGTTTGGATTAGAACTAGAGTTGAGCGAACCCGAACTGTAAAGTTCGGGTTCGTACCGGACTTTAGGGTGTCCGTGTCCCGAACCCGGACATTTGAGAAAAAGTCCGAGTTCGGGTATTTTTTCATGCCTTTTGAATAGCTGCAGGGCAGCCAATCAACAAGCGTTTCACTCGTTTGACCTTAGAAGCCATCACAGCCATGCCTACTAATGGCATGGCTGTAATTGGCCAGTGCATCACGTGAACCAGCCTTGATATGAGCTGGAGTCACGTAGAGCTGCATGTCACATGCTCTCAGGCTAATGTAGGCAGAGGATGCTGCTGCCGCTGTGAGGGACAGATTACCGTTATAAAATCATCTCATACTGGTATAGGGAGAGGTTCCTGCCACTGGTGTGAGGGATAGATTAGCGTTATAAAATCATCTCATACTGGTATAGGGAGAGGTTCCTGCCGCTGGTGTGAGGGATAGATTAGCGTGATAAAATCATCTCATGCTAGTATAGGGAGAGGTTCCTGCCGCTGGTGTGAGGGACAGATTAGCGTCATAAAATCATCTCATACTGGTATAGGGAGATGTTCCTGCCGCTGGTGTGAGGGACAGATTGCCGTTATAAAATCATCTCATACTGGTATAGGGAGAGGTTCCTGCCGCTGGTGTGAGGGACAGATTAGCGTCATAAAATCATCTCATACTGGTATAGGGAGATGTTCCTGCCGCTGGTGTGAGGGACAGATTACCGTTATAAAATCATCTCATACTAGCATAGGGAGAGGTACCTGCTGCTGGTGTGAGGGATAGATTAGCGTTATAAAATCATTTCATACTGGTATAGGGAGAAATTCCTGCTGCTGGTGTGAGGGACAGATTAGCATTATAAAATCATCTCATACTGGTATAGGGAGAGGTTCCTGCTGCTGGTATGAGGGACAGATTAGCGTTATAAAATCATCTCATACAGGTGTAGGGAGAGGTTCATGCTGCTGGTGTGAGGGACAGATTACGTTCTAAAATCATCTCATACTGGTATAATGAAAGGTTCATGCCGCTGGTGTGAGGGACAGATTACTGTTATAAAAACATCTCATACTAGTATAGGGAGAGGTTCCTGCTGCTGGAGGGTTCTTTTGCAGGTGAGCCATCCCTTCCCTGCAAGTCGGGGACAAGATCAAGTGTGCACTGCCCAACGCCATCTGTGGCAAGGTCCACATAACCACTGATACGTGGACCAGTAAGCACAGGCAGGGACACTATATCTCGCTAACTGTAGACTGGGCAAATGTAGTGGCGGGTGGGCCTGAGGCGGATAGCAGTTTGGCGCATGCCCTTCCGCCTCCGAGGATCACAGGGCATTTCCCTTTGCCTCCTCCTACTCCACTTCCTCCTCCTCTACCACCTCCTTATCTGGTCAGCGTAACACCTTCACCACCAACTTCAGCACATCCAGGGGAAACAACAGCAGTCTGTTTTAAAACTGATATGTTTGGGGATAAACCCCACACTGCGCAGGAGCTGTGGATGGGCATTGAACAACAGACCGATGAGTGGTTGTTGCCAGCCTGGTGGTGTGCGATACTAGGCGAAATCTCGTAGCAGCTCTGGGCCTAGCCGGTTTGACGCACATCCCTTACCTGGCGCATGTGCTGAATTTGGTGGTGCAGAAATTTCTAAAAAACTACTCAGATATGTCAGAGCTGCTGCAGAAAGTGCGGGCCGTCTGTGCGTGCTTTCGGCGTTCTCACCCTGCTGCTGCTCGCCTGTCTGTGCTGCAGCAGAACTTCAGCCTTCCCGCTCACCGCCTCCTATGTGATGTGCCCACAAGGTGGAACTCCACCTTGCACATGCTGGAGAGACTGTGCAAGCAGCAGCAGGCAATAGTGGAATTTCAGCTGCAGCACGCATGGGTCAGTCGCTCTGCGGAACAGAACCACTTCACCACCAACGAGCAGGCCTCCATGTGAGACCTGTGTACCATATTGCGGTGTTTCGAGTACTCCACCAACATGGCCAGTGCCAATGACGCTGTTCTCAGCGTTACTATCCCACTTCTATGTCTCCTTGAAAAAACACTTCAGGCGATGATGAAATAGGATGTGGCACAGGAGGAGGAGGAAGAGGGGTAATTTCTACGGTTATCGGGCCAGTCATTCACAAGTGGCTTGGAGGGTGGGTTCCTGCACCAGCATAGGCCAGGTAAAAAAATTTCAAGCCAGGGCACAGTTCTGGAGGATGAGGAGCCAATCAACAAGTGTTTCACTGGTTTGTCCTTAGAAGCCATCACAGCCATGCCTACTAATGGCATGGCTGTGATTGGCCAGTGCATCATGTGACCCAGCCTCTATATGGGGCTGGAGTCACCATGCTGCATGTCATATGCTCTCAGGATGGTTTAGGGAGAGGATGCTGCTGGCTCTGTGAGGGACAGATGTCAGATATTAAAGAACATCTCATCCTGCATTACTGAACGATCTGATTGTGGACTAGGTAGAGATACTAGTACTGCTGCTTTGATGGACAGATTGCAGACCTCATCCTGCTGCACAGAACGATCTGACTGGACTAGGTAGAGTCTGTTGCTTTAAGGGAAAGATTATTGTTCTAAAATCATCTCCAAGTTGTACAGTGAAAGGTTCCAGCTGTTGCTTTAAGGGAAAGATGATTGTTCTAAAATCATCTCCAAGTTGTACAGAGAAAGGTTGCAGCTGTTGCTTTAAGGGAAAGATTATTGTTCTAAAATCATCTCCAAGTTGTATAGGCAAAGTGTCTTCCAGCTGCATAGAGCCATATTATTGTTCTAAAATCATCTCCAAGTTGTATAGGCAAAGTGTCTTCCAGCCGCATAGAGCCATATTATTGTTATAAAATCATCTTCAAGTTGTTAGGCAAAGTGTCTTCCAGATGATTTTATAACAATAATATGGCTCTATGCGGCTGGAAGGAACTTTGCCTATACAAATTGGAGATGATTTTAGAACAATAATATGGCTCTATGCGGCTGGAAGCAACAGCTGGAACCTTTCCCTGTACAACTTGGAGATGATTTTAGAACAATAATCTTTCCCTTAAAGCAACAGATTCTACCTAGTCCAGTCAGATCGTTCTGTGCAGCAGGATGAGGTCTGCAATCTGTCCCTCAAAGCAGCAGTACTAGTATCTCTACCTAGTCCACAATCAGATTGTTCAGTAATGCAGGATGTGATGTTCTTTAATATCTGACATCTGTCCCTCACATATTTATAACAATAATATGGCTCTATGCGGCTGGAAGACACTTTGCCTATACAACTTGGAGATGATTTTAGAACAATAATATGGCTCTATGCGGCTGGAAGAAACTTTGCTTATACAACTTGGAGATGATTTTAGAATCTAAAATCATCTCCAAGTTCTATAGGGAGAGGTTCCTGCTGTTGCTTAAAGGGACATATTATTGTTTCTTGCACAAAATAAAAAAGTGCATCTACATTGCTGGTTTAAAAAAAAAAATTCCAAAAACTACATTTGCGGCCAGCGGTGCATTTCTTGCACAAAAATAAAAAAAGACAGTGTTGGCTACCTCCTCCACCGCCACTTTCACCGCCTCCTCAACCTCCAACTCCACATCCACCTCCATTTTTGATTTTTTTATGTGATTTTAGCTGAAAAATAATTTTAAGTTATTTCCCTATCCCCATTTCTTTGTAGGGCACTTGTTTGACTCTTACCCCCATTTTCCTTCCTTTTGCAGACCTCTAGGACTTGCCAGGACTTTGTTACAGCCATTTTTGTGACTAAAAGTTCGGGTCCCCATTGATTTCAATGGGGTTCGGGGTCCGGGACAACGTTCGGGTCAAGTCTGGAACCTGCCAAACCCGGACTTCTAGAGGTTCGATCAACTCTACTCATTACATTGTACCCTTCATAAATTTAGTAAAGCTTCATTGTACAAGACAAATGAGTCTAAATCTTGCACTCTAGGCATAGGATTGCAACAATCTACTAAAGCAGAAATCTGCAAATCTACACCCTTCTCGTGGGCTCCCAATTCCACACTAACATACACAACTAACAAATCCCACATCTAAATTACTTGCATCCAATTTTAATTGTCTTAGTAACTAAATTAAAACAGTTCAAGATTTACAACAATAACAAGCCTCGTGGGCAGGAAAAATTGCTCTTTCAAAAATGTACCTACTGCCACATATTCTGTAAACCTCCCGGACTCTACCCTTACCATTTCTACATCAACTGTACAAGCTCCAATCTATCATTAATAGCTATATCTGGGGAGGCAAACATCCTCGTCCGAACAGGGATATCCTTTGTTCACCAACTTCATCTGGAGGAATGGGGGCCCCGAACAGTAGAGCTTACTATAAAGCAATGACACTGGATCAAGCCAAAAAATGGTGGAACCCAACCTCCCCCAATAATTGATACCAAATTGAAAAAATAACACTAGCCGCTTCGCCTAATAGCACTCTCAGTGCACTTCTCCAACACCAAGGTACTCATAACTATTTAAGCACTGTCAACCCCACTCTCAAAACATGGAAAGCATTTATTCAATCCAATAATGGGATCCCCCACTCCGCCCTTTCATATATTCCTTTGGAGGCCCTTCAAATATTCACACCAGATATCTCCCTCTCTGTGTGGATCACAGCAGGTATAACAAGCATCGGTCACTTATTCAATGGACCAACACTTCTAACATTCCAGCAGATACAAACCAAGTGGCCGATATCGTCTAAATCTTTCTTCAAGTACCTCAGGATATGCTCAATCCTAACCAAAGTCAAATGGACAAGTCAATCTCCACTGGATAACCTTATTAATTCATACATTGAACCCAACAGCAGGAAATTTGGAATATCGCATGTTTACAAACTCCTCCCCAATACTGAAAGGCAGTTAAAAACGTCGACCATGTCTTATTGGGAACAAAAACTCCAGTGTAGCTACACCTCCCAACAATGGTACCAATCCCTACATGCATCTCTCAAACTGTCCAAATGCAAAACACACTGGGAAAGCGTTCAAAAATTTTTCCATAATTGTTACCTCACCCCACAGAAACTAGCCCGCATATATCCTATGACAACTAATATCTTTTGGAGGAACTGTAGTTATCCTGGATCGACCCTACACATATGGTGGTCCTGTCCACTCCTCAAGCAATACTGGTCTGACCTCACCAAGCTCCTCTTCTCCATCACCTCAATCCAGACTACCCTAAAGCCGCAAAAGGTACTATTGGGCCTCGATATGGATATTTGGCCTAAAACAACTCATACGATTATTACACATGTACTCATAGCTGCCTGACTAACCTTGCCAAGAAACTGGAAATCTACTCTTCCCCCAACTAGCTCAGAACTCATTACTACATTGAACAACCACTTTCTACTGGAACACATGTTTGCAAAGGTTAACCTACGAACCGCAATGTTTCAGAAGAACTGGGACTTATGGATCAACCACCCTAAAGTGATCCGCATCACTTAAGCTCAATCCCCTTGTTTGCCCTCTCATATTTCTGGAATGAGTACCATCTTACAATATAGAGATATGCCCTTTTACAATAACATGTTATTAGTTCTGATGTCCACGGTACATTACGCATTTAAATCATACATAATAACTGTAACCTATGTCTATACGTCTCTTTTACATTTGTAATATAGCTCTACTTACTACTGCAATATGTAATATGTTTGTTCTGTTCTGATGTAACATGCCTTACTGTTCAAAGCAATATCTTGTTAACTGGAAAATTTCAATAAAGTTTTCAGTATAAAAAAAGCACTTGTGGGTTTAACCAATATTGTTTTTTATACAATTCTCCTTTAAGGGGGCGTGGCAAGGGGTGTGGCCTATGCCTGCATACTTTTGCGGATAGGTGTCCCTCATTCCCATCTCAAAATGTTGGGAGGTGTGCTGGTCTGGTATGGCCACACTTTATTGGTGTGGCAGTGAAATTGTGACTGGCTGCACTGGTCTGTGTGGCTGGGACTTGTGTGGCTCAAGGTCAGGGCCACTGACTGGCTGCACTGGCATACATTGTCATCAATATAGCCAGCCAGTTTCCCTGATCACTGGCCACACTGTGACACTGCACTGCTCTAGGACTGTGATTGCTTTATTTTCACACTGGCTAGCTACAATGTACTGGTGATCACTGGTATTGAGGTTTCATTGATACTGTGCAAGTGTACATACTACAGCAGTTTACTGACATAGCCCCAAAAGCACACTGTTTGTGTTCAAGGTCATGCACCCACATTCACAGATTTCAAACTGTGATTGGATAGGAAGTGGTTAAACTGTTGTTGAAATCAAATGGAATAACAAAACTATTACTTGCTATAGGGATTAAAAAGGTTATAATAAAATATTTAAAATACCACTTATAAGTAGCTAATAAAATTGTAACATTCATGCAGTAAATGATTTCCAATCGTAGCATAACTCTGACTCATATACAGTATATGCATACAATTTATACATAATTGCTTTGTTTTCTACTTTATTAGCTAAACATTGCAGTGTTTATATACCAAATTTATTAACGTACAGTCATGTACAGATGAAGTTACTTATTTCCCTTGAAGCTTAAAAAAGTGAGCAGATTAATTTGACTCAAAAATTCCCTGAGGAAAAAGTGCTTAGGTTTATTCAACCTTATCCAGTATTGCAAATGTTTATACCTTCATAAAGCCACTTTGATTTGCCTTGGCTCTGAAGCTATAGTAATTTCACATTCCATGTTGTTTAATATATTATAGAACATTACCCAAATAATGCAGTCTTAGATTTATGGAAGTATTCATTTCTTTTTTGTAATGAGGTGATAAGTTAAAATACATATCAAAACTTTGGCGTAAGTTGAAAAGCCTGAGAAAGAAAAATGAATGCAGACCTTCTGCACAATACATTTATAACTCAAAAAGCCACCAGAATCCTATTAGATCAATAATATGTTTTTTTCTTGTTGAATAGATTTCATAAATAGTTACAAAATGTAGTAAAATAGAAAATAATGTCAGGACAGTTAAATTATCTATCTATCTATCTATCTATCTATCTATCTATCTATCTATCTATCTATCTATCTATCTATCTATCTATCTATCTCTCTAGATACTGTATATATCATGTAGGGCTCAACCCCATAAGGGCCACTGATTTGCCACAGGCCTAAATTAGTGCAGGGACAGCCAGGCACACAGAAACAATGACTCTTTCTGGCTCAATAAACAGTCTAGGGGCTGCTTTTTCTGAAATATATTTCTGAATAAACTTGGATAGGGCATAGGGAGCTGTAAGATACTACATTAAAGTGGTTGTAAACATTTTTTTCTTTATTAACAAACATGCCTATACTTACCTGCTCTGTGCAATGGTTTTGCACAGAGCAGCCCCAATCCTCTACTTCTGGGATCCCCCGGCTGGCGCTCCAGACCCCTCCTCTTCATCGGGTGCCCCCATGGAAAGCCAATTTCAGTGGGTGCACCCATGCAGGCTCGCTCCTGAGTCCCACTGCTGTGTCCATTGACACAGACAGTGGGACTCAGCCCTTCCCCCCGCTTCCGTGTCACAGCTTTTGGTTGACAGCAGTGGGAGCCAATGGCTCCTGGTGCTATCAATCTGTCCAAAGAGGAGAGCGATAGTGGCTGGAGCTGGATCAGGTGTGGATAGATGGGGGGAGAGCTATGGAAGATTTTATAAAGGTTCCCATGTTACAATCAAACTTTGGAAATGCTACTATTTCTACTAAAACTAAAAATATGCAACATACATGGGCAAAATGTGACAGTGAATTAAAGTATTTGTTCACCAATGCCAGGAGTCTGCCAAGCAAAATAGGTGAGTTGGAAGCTCTGGTGCATGAGGAGATCAATGATTTAATTGGTATTGCTGAATCTTAGCTTCATTCTTCACATGGCTGGGCTATTAATATTCCTGGCTATGCTCTCTTTCGGAAATACAGGGCAAAACGGAAGGGTGGTGGTGTCTGTCTCTATGTGAGAAGTGATCTCAAAGCAAGTGTGAATGAGGACCTAGTTGAAGGAGAGTGTGATGAGTCTGAAGAATTATGGGTAGATCTGCATATGGGTGTGCACACTACAAAGGTTATCATTGGAGTTTTTTATAGACCCCCCAGTGTTAAAGAAGAGGTGGAGACTCAGCTCCTTGCACAGATGGAAAGAGGCGCAAGGGCTGGGAGAGTGATAATAATGGGGGATCTTAACTACCCAGAAACAAACTGGAGTAATGCTGAGACAGTTAAAGGGCAAACACTTATAAACCTATTACAGGACAATTTTATGGTCCAGTTTATTGAGGCTCCAACTAGAAATGACGCTTTGCTGGACATGGTAATCTCAAACCATGCAGAGCTTATCACCAATATTCATATAAAAGAACATCTGGGTAACAGTGACCATAACATGATTTAACTTAATGTAAGCTGAAAGCAACGAACACATATGGGAAAGATAAAAACATGCAACTTTAACAACTTGCCGACCGCCCACCTTGGCTTGACGGCAGCAAAGTGGTTTGTTATTACAAACCGCTGTAGTGACGGCGGCCTCGATAATGAGTATTGTGAGTGTGCACACTCACTGTGTTACGGGGGGCCAGGGAGCAGGTAGGGCGGATTCGATCTCCCCCGGCTACCCAAGATGGCTCCCCTGCAGTGAGAGAATGGAGGTCCGTGTATGTAAACACGGATCTCTGTTCTGACAGAGAGGGAAGGGATGTGATCACAGGCTTCCTGTTTATGGAAGCCATGATCACTCCCCTCCCCCTGCCAGTCCAGCCCCCATACAGTTAGAACACACTGAGGGAACACAGTTAACCCTCAGAGCGCCCCTCCAGGTTAACCCCTTTCACTGCCAATGGCATTTACACAGTAATCAGTGCATTTTCATAGCACTGATCGCTGTATAAATGCCAATGGTCCCAAAAAAAGTGTCAAAATGGTCCGACATGTCCGCTGCAATATCGCAGTAACGCTAAAAATTACATAGAAACATAGTAAAGTGACGGCAGAAAAAGACTGAGTAGTCCATCGAGTCTGCCCCTTTTTATTTTTATTTTTTATTTATTTATTTATTTATTTTACATTAACCAATTGCAGATTGCCACCATTTCTAGTAAAATATAAAAACAAAAAAAACACCATAAATGAATTCTCATCATCCGTAAACACGGCAACTTTTGAGCAAACCAATTAATAAACACAGATTGTGATTTTTTTTACCAAAAATATGAGGAAGAATATAAATCGGCCAAACCAGATGAAAAAAAAAACTTTTTTAATATTTTTATTGGATTTGTATTTTAGCAAAAAGTAAGAAATATTGTTTTTTTTTTTTTGCAAAATTGTCGCTCTATTTTTGTTTATAGCGGTGATCAGAAATGACACAAAGGTTCTCAAATACCACCAAAAGAAAGCTCTATTTGTGGGAAAAAAGGATGCAAATTGTGTTTGGGTACAACGTTACAAGATCGCGCAATTGTCAGTTAAGGCGATGCAGTGCAGAATCGCAAAAAGTGCTCTGGTCCTAAACTGGGAAGTGGTTAAGAGAGCAAATTTTACAAGGATGAGGGCTGCTCTCCAGGACTTAGACTGGGAGGGAATATTGGCATTGATGAACACAGAACAGAAATGGGAGCTTTTCAAAAAGACTGTATGCGAACTCAATGCAACATATATTCCCATAGGCAATATGTTTAAAAGGCTAAAAATAAAACCTATGGGGCTCACGGCCAAAGTTAAAAAAGTTATGAATGATAAGATAAGAGCATTTAAAATTTATAAAAATGAGGGAACATTATCATCTTTTAAATGTTACAAAGAATATAACAGAATATGTAAAAAGGAAATTAAGGATGGAAAAATTAAAAACGAACGACAGATTGCAAAAGATAGGAGGACAAATCCCAAAACATTCTTCAAATATATTAATAGCAAAAAGGTCAGGTCTGAGCATGTAGGCCATTTACAAAATAATCAAGAGTGCGTGACTGGGGATAAAGAGAAGGCAAACTTATTAAATACATTCTTCAGCTCTGTGTATAAAAAGGAGCATAGGGGAGCATGTCCATAATGGGGGTGGTAGTGACACTTCCCCAAATGATACACAATGGTTCAAAAGTGAAATGGTCCAGAAGTATTTAGACAGCATAAAGGTATATTAAGCACCTGGACCAGATGGCATCCATCCACAGATCCTAAAGGAATTGGGCTCTGTCATTTCAAAGCCATTGTATCTAATTTTTAGGGACTCCTTAATGACTGAAATAGTACCACTGGATTGGCGTAGGGCCAATGTGGTGCCCATATTTAAAAAGGGATCAACGTCTTTACCAAGTAACTAGAGACCTGTTAGTTTAACTTCTGCAGCTGGGAAGATCCTGGAGAGTTTAATAAAAGACCACATAGATGAGATCTTGTTGGAAAAAATGTTTTAAGCAACAAACAGAATGGATTCATGAAAGACAGAAGTTGCCAAACAAACCTGATTTCTTTTTATGAGGAGGTAAGTAAAACCTTAGACAGAGTGGTTGCTGTGGACGTGGTATACTTGGATTTTGCAAAAGTGTTTGACACAGTTCCCCACACACGGCTAATGTGTAAGGTAAAGTCTACAGGCTTGGAAAGATCCGTCTGTAAATGGATAGAAAACTGGTTAAAAAGACTGAATTCAGAGAGTAGTGGTTAATGATTCTTACTCTGAATGGTCTAAGGTTATCAGTGGTGCACCCCAAGGTTCAGTGTTGGGGCCCTTACTTTTCAATATATTTATAAATGATATAGGGTCTGGGATCAAAAGCACCATTTCAGTGTTTACAGATGACACCAAACTATGCAGTGGAATAATGTTATTACAGGATGTCTCCAACTTACAATCAGACCTCAACACACTGTCTTAGGCGACTATGTGGCAAATGAGGGTTAATATTGATAAATGTAAAGTTATGCATTTGGGGGCTAAGAATATGCATGCGTCATACATAATAGGGGGAGTACAACTGGAGGAATCCATAGTAGAGAAGGAGCTGGGGGTTTTGGTAGATCATTAGCTTAATAATGGCATGCAATGCCAAGCTGCGGTTTCCAAAGCAAGCAAAATCCTTTCTTGTATTAAGAGAGGTATGGACTCCAGAGATAGAGACATCATTTTGCCCCTGTACAAATCATTAGTAAGACCTCATCTGGAATATGCAGTTCAGTTTTGGGCACCAGTTCTCAAAAAGGATATCGGGGAACTGGAGAAAGTGCCGAGAAGGGCAACCAAACTAATAAGAGGCACGGAGGAGCTCAGCTATGAGGAAAGATTAGAGGAACTGAATTTATTCTATCTTGAGAAGAGGAGAATAAGGGGGATATGATCAACATGTACAAATATAAAAGAGGTCCATATAGTGAACTTGGTGTTGTTATTTACTATAATGTCATCACAAAGGACAAGGGGGCACTCTTTACATCTAGAGAAAAAAGATTTCATCTTCAAATACAGAAAGGTTTCTTCACAGTTAGAGCTATGAAAATGTGGAATAGACCCTCATCCTACGACTGCAACCTGTGATTGGCTCGCTCCGATTGCTAGATACCTCATTATGGGGCATGGCGAGCCTATTATAGGATGTTGGCAGTTGGAGAATATCACGGCAATTGTAACATTTTCATTGGGTGGAAACCCAAGGTTTTTTGATTTGTAAAATGTAAGCAGTACTTTTGTAACTTTTACGGGTCTAATGTGACAAACTATATGTTCCAATCTTCCTGTCTCTTTTTCAATGTTTTATGTACATTGGGAAAAGTTAATAAAATTATTGAAAAGAAAATGTGGAATAGACTCCTTCCAGAGGTGGTTTTGGCCAGCACGGTAGATTGCTTTAAAAAAAGCCTGGATTCTTTCCTTAATGTAAATAATATAACAGGGTACTGACAATTTTAGGTAGAGTTGATCCAGGGTGAATCCGATTGCCTCTCGGGGGACCAGGAAGGAATTTTTCCCCCCGTTATAGCAAATTGGATCATGCTTTGCTGGGGTTTTTTGCCTTCCTCTGGATCAACTGTGGGTGAAGGGTTGTATATGGGATTGTATGGTTATATATAATTTTTCTGTTTTTTTTTTTTGGTTGAACTGGATGGACTTGTGTCTTTTTTTCAACCTGATTAACTATGTAACTATAGATCAGGCTCAAGTAAGAAAAAGGGGGGGGGGGGGTCTGGGAAAAAGCTGCAGCACAGAAGGTTTTTTTACCTTAGAATGCATTAAGGTGAAAAACCTTAAAGTGGTCGTAAAGGATTTTTTTGCATTAAAATAACAAATGTGCCTATACTTACCTGCTCTGTGCAATACTTCTGCACAGAGAAGCCCTGATCCTCTTCTTCTGGGGTCCCCCACTGGTGCTCCAGGCTCCTCCTCTTCATTGGATGCTCCTATGGAAAGCAGCTTTCCATAGGGGCACCCATGCATGCTCACTCCCGAGTCCTGATGCTGCATTCATTGACCCAGACTGCGGAACTCGGCATCACCCACCCACTCCCATGTCACAGGATTTGATTGACAGTAGCAAGAGCCAATGGCTCCTGCTGCTATCAATCTGTCCAATGAGGAGAGAGGCAGTGGCTCAAGTCGCTGCACTCATTCATATCACTGGATCACTGCAGCACAGAAGATTTTTCACACTAATGCATTAAAGTGGTTGTAAAGGAAGAAGGTGTTTCATCTTAATGTATTCTAATTTGGTAATAAAGTTGGTAATAAAGATGGGTAAAATGACTATTAGTGGATGAAGGAACACACTGGATATGACAAATTACCCCTTTTCGATCTTTGACCTCAACAACAAATTTTAAGTTGGAGATGGACACGGAGGTGGGCCTAATCAGCAATGAAAAATGTAAATATATATGTTTGAGTAGTTATAATATCCCCACATTTTACATTAGTTTGAAAATGCATAAAAATAAATCTGCAATTAATGGACCTATTGAAAGATTGGGAACTTCTAGTCTTGAACTGAGACAATGAAGGTGAATGATGGGACCCTACTAGTGGAAATTGATGAGGTGTAATTGTGGAGTAGTTGTATCTTGATTACACACTGGTGGGGATTATTGGAGAAGCCTTTACCCATGATAGGGAATGTATTAAGATTGTTGGAGTTCACTCTTATCAACAACTATTTTTGGTTCTTGGGAATTATCAGCAGATTAGAGATATTTCTATGGTGGTACCTGGGGCACCAGCATATGCTTGCTTGCATTTTGGCCTCTGGGAGGAGGAGGTAGTTTATCCCAAACAGATAAATGTTGGTTTATGGCTGCAATACATTGATGACATGTTGACATTATCATGAGGGTAAAAAAAGCATGAATTTTAGTTGCTTCTCAATAGAAATAGAATAAATATTAAACTTGGATAAGAGCAGATTCCCTTCTTGGATCTATGGATATCCAAAAAATGAGAAAAAGATTAATCACAAATATGGACAGAACAGAAAATAGAGTCAACACATTGCTACATGCAACAAGTCGCCATCCCGGTTGGATGGTACCCCAGTGGGGCAGTGAAATTGTACGCACAAGAAGGACTTTAAAGTGAAGATGAAAGTCAGGTGTAGAAAGAGAAGCTATTCATATAGGTGTATCAAAAACAGCTGGGCAAAAGCAAGTATCCAAGAAAGAATGGATACATTAAAATTGAAGGAGGCTGAAGCAAAACAGGGGATGGAGCAAGCATAGAAAATCATGCAGTTTAGCTCACAAGAAATAAAATGGGTACTGATTATGGGGAAAAAAGGGTATTGACAAAATATTGGCATGTGCTCAAGATTGGTCCAAAACCACTAATGGTAGCTAGATGTGCCAGGAACATGATTGATCATCTATTCCACTCTGAGTTTATAACTCAAAAAACTGGTTAACAGACATTTCAGGGCTGAAAGAGATTCTCCCATGTGCCAAATTTGTCAAAACTAAGGAACTTTTTAGTGCTGATGGTGCCAGAAAATTTTAGATAAATAAATGTTTAAATTGTGACAGCAGCAGGGTAATTTACATGCACAAATTCACCTGTCAAAAATATTACATGGGGAAAACATAACACCAAGTATGGATGATTGTTGGAGAACACCTGAGAAATAAAAAACAGAGAAAAGTCTGTTGGCACAACACTTTCTAAAGGTGCACAATAGCCAACCAACTGGATTGAGAATGGAAGGAATTTATGTGACACATTTACTACCATGAACGGTTGACTTTGATTCTATCCTTCTTCAAAAAAATGTGAATATATACAGTAAATACTGGGCATTTTGGCCCATTGGGCTAGACACTGAGCTATTATCTGACCATTGTCTCCCTGAAATGAGATTATTTCCCTTGACTCCCTTATTCTTTGCTTCCCTCCTTCACATTCCCTTCACCTAACCCCCCTTCCTATCCTCCTTCCTTTGCTTCTTCCTCCTTTTTTCCTCTTTTCCTTTCTCCTTCCCTTCCCCTTCCTCTCTTTTCATTCCCACCCCCACCCTTTTCCCCTTTTCCTAACACCATCTCTTTTCCACATAGCCAATAATCTAGGCACTTCTTTTCCTTCCTTTCCACCAGTTTTAACATCCCTTTTCTCCTTTTTTCCTCCTTCTTCGTTTCCTTCCTCCTATCCTTCCCCCCAATCCACTTCCCTTACAC
>BLSH010014656.1:156906-186303 GCA_018402905.1 Glandirana rugosa | reverse complement strand
TAATTGTGAAAAATGTAGGATTATAGTCCCCAAGACACTTATCGGAGTATATACAGTGGAGATGAAGTACCCCGTATGTCATATTTGGAAACGTTAAGATGTCACAAAAGGGTCGTACCAACGTCCTTGAAAGTGTTGTATACAGTCAGATTGACGTACGGGTGTTTAAGTGTTAGTCCAAAGTGTGGAGGTTTATAAGGCCACTACAACCGGTCACCGACGTTTTATGGGGGAAACATTTCAAGGTTCATGGTCGAAAAATTCGCGTTGATTAAGGAAAAAATAAGTGACTTGAAACGTCCGTTCTCCTTCCCTTCCCCTTCCTCTCTTTTCATTCCCACCCCCCACCCTTTTCCCCTTTTCCTAACACCTTCTCTTTTCCACATAGCCAATAATCTAGGCACTTCTTTTCCCTCCTTTCCACCAGTTTTAACAATTGCCTGCAAAGTTCAGTGAATAAAAAAGGAATTAGTTGCGCTTAAAAAGCTGGTACTTGGAACTTTACAAAGGGGGTATTTTGCAGCCACTGGCCAACATCACCGGAATATTTGGAGGTGTGAAACCTGATTGTGAATTTGTGGGCATGCAGTTAGACTGACATATGTTGTGAAAGTTCCTGCAACCATGCTGGGAAAACACTGTAGAATTGCAAAGGTTTATACTGTATGCCCCATGAAGTAGAGGTGACATATATGAGGCTATTCACAGAACCCCTGATATTAGGATGTAAAAAGTGTTAATGGGGTAATCGAGCAATCTACTAAACAGAAATGTATTACACAGCGATGGTTTGACTGTGCAGATCAAGTATCCTCTGTCCTCTAAAACCAGCCATAGATGGTTCAAATCTCATAGTTCAGCAGGGACCAGCTGAGATTCATACTATCTATGGACAGGCTGATTGTACCCAAGTTGATCCATTGATCGACTTGGGTACAGCCAGCATATCCGATTTTTACATGCGATTATTGCCAGTGGCTATAGCCGCTAGCAATAATCACTGTGTTGTCCCAGCAGAGCTGACTCCCCATGCCCCCCCCCCACCAGGAGAACAAAAAAGCTCAGTGGGAGGGCTTCCCCCATTAACACAGTCAATGTTGCAGTAAAGAAAATAGCATTGTCTATGGCCTCATAGAACATCTATTAAAGTGCATAAACAATTCATACCATAAGTGAATTAATGAATAATACAGTATATAAAAAATAAATATTCCCAAAATTCATAAAGTTCATAAAGAATGAATCAGAACAGTCCCAAAGAAGAGCTGAAAAATCAAGGTAGTTTATTTTTGCATCAGAAAACATCCGAAAATTTGTATGCTTCCAGTGATCACCAGAATGTTCTCCACCAAGTCTCTTACCAGTTTCTAAGACCTTCAGGAAAGGTCTAACTGTGCTTAATGGAGAAAGCTCTCCAATGGATGCATAGATGGAATGCAGTCTAGGGTCAATTAGCGTGTCAGACAGCCACATGTGACCTCATCAGCTGCTTCCCAAGCACACATTAGTGGAAAATGAAGATGCTCTCAAGCCAGATGGATCCAAACAATCATATGCAAAGAGAAAGAGGAGCGCTCTTTGTTTAGTATTAAAAATATATTTATTTAAAAAAGGGTATATTCTCACATAACAGGGAAGCAATATGAGCATGGCATAAAACATTGAGCGCCCCAGCGGGTGTGATGACATCACCACTGAAACTCTGCCCTACATGTTTTATCCAAACCTGGGTCCACCTGAATAGTTTCAGTTACTCATGCCTTTCAGTGAGATCCAAGCTGCACATAGGTCTCCTCTCTTCAGACACCAACAACTGTCACCAACAGAAAACACAAGCGTAATATACCATTTTTGTGTTCGAAACTGGCTCCACTATAACAAGTGTGAGCTCTGCGTGTTCTCCCAATCACTGGGGTCTCTCACCACTTCCAGGTGTCCCCAGTGGAACAAAGTCACTTCCTTTAGCTCTGCCTTGATGTACATTTCATCATAACAATGTCATCAGGGGGTAATACGGGAAGTTCTAGTCACACTTTCTGTGACCAGAACTTCCCGTATCAGCTCCCAATGATATCATTACAACGGAACATACGCTGAGGGGAGCTACACTCCGGCGACACCTGGAAGTGATGAGAGACCCGAATGATCGGGAAAACAAGCAGAGCTCACACTTGTTATAGTGGAGGTGGTTTCTAACATAAGAACGCTATATAATCTGGGTGCAGGGCAGAATGCACAGGGGAATGTGAGCATAATAGCTAATGATTTTTATAGATATATGAATTTGTTGCTATAAAAAAGGTTTTATACTATTGCAGCCTTTTTCTGCTCTGATTTTATAATATCCCTCATGGTATTGCGAGGAAGAAGTGGTGTTATCTTAGGTACAAAAGCGCAAATAGACCTACTCCACTGTGGGGGGTCAATTTTGTCTGGTGAGTTCTTGAGTGTGATGGTGGCTCATCGAGGTGGAGTGGAGCACTTTATGATTGTAGAGCATTATTTTGGCACATCTTGCATGGAGCACTTTAAGTAGCATTAAGTAGCATAGTTGATTATTATACAAGCAAGAGGATAACTGAAAGCACTATAGATGGACGTTACTGATGTTGTAATAGAATGGACTTTCGCATCAATGATGCACTTTACAGCACACATATTTTTTTTTTCCAAGAAATTTTTTATTGAACATTTTGAAAACAAAACAAGCAGAGCATATAATATAAGTAATGCATAAGGATAAAGATGTGTTGTCCAATGTTACACTCAATGAAAGATAGAGGAGGTAACATAACAATGGAGGAGGTCAGAGGTGCCCAGGAGAACAGTCTCACATGAGCACCAGAGAGGCTTATACAAAACAACAAAAATGGCGCCAGTGGCTGGGAATATGGAGGTGGGGAGAAATCAATGTATGACTAAAAGAAATAAAAAAGTTTATAAAATAGTACATGTAAGTCCATGGAACAGTCCAAGGGGATATCTTGCTGGGTATCAGCACATAGGGGCAGCACCCAGAGTGAAGAGAGCTCTGAAAGGAATACAAAACAAAACAAGGTGCGCCAGACCTAAGTGCAGTGTATCAGGGTAAACAATTTATTAAAACAACAGAATGGGTACTCACAAAGATATTAAAAGAACAGGCATGTGATAATGGTCTGAGACCAGCAAATGGCTGGTCGGCCAGCCCCATCCAGTCCTTCCATCTCTCGGATGTTGCAATCGGAATCCCCACCGTGTGGTAGAAGTGGCAAAGTCTCCTGGTCTCAGACCATTATCACATGCCTGTTCTTTCAATATCTTTGTGAGTACCCATTCTGTTGTTTTAATAAATTGTTTACCCTGATATATTGCACTTAGGTCTGGCGCACCTTGGTTTGTTTTGCACTCCTTTCAGAGGTGTATACAAAGCAAATCGATAAGGTAGGTGGAAGAGGTAGGTGCTATAAGAAGAAACCTATTATATAGGAAAAAAAGGTATTAGGGGATTAAAGTGGTTGTCAACCCTTATTATAGGCTTACCTGTAGTTGCCCTGTATATCTTCCAAGCCTGCATTGTTACATGAGATATGCAGTGTCCTGTATGTGTCGACGTCATTTCGGCACATGCGCAGTGAAGAAACGGCCTCCGTGCGCATGCGCGGGAGTGGCATCACGCGACTCCAGCCAGTCACAGAGCCAGAGATCGTGGCCCGGAAGGAAGAAAGGCTGAAGATGGATGCGGCCAGCACGGGGGACAGCGCTGGACGTTGCAGGCTTCGCTTTCAGGTAAGTGACACATAATGGGCTACTATGCGTTGCATAGTAGCCCATTATGCATCTACTTTACAGGGAAATACAGAGGACATAAACCCAATCTGGGTTTACTTCCTCTTTAAGAGTGATAGCCAGAAGGAAAGTACTGTCTCCATATTTTCTGCTGTCCGGGTCCAAAGGGCAGATAGACAACGGTGAGTTTGTAAGGCATAATATAGTAGAACAGCTAGATACAAGGGATATCATGGGTAGACAGTTCAAATAAAGGGATCAGGCTCTAGAATCAAGGATCCAGGGGCTCTAGTTCTGTAGAAAGTTGGGTGTAATTAAGAAGCATTTAGCAAAAAGATACTCATAAAAAAAGTGATCGCTAAGTATAGTGACCAATTCAGAGGTGGATGAGGCCGTCAGGTTTTTCCATTGCCTATTGATGGAGAGATGAACCACTATAAAGGTATGGGTTAAGAAATGAAGTATGGAAGTATGAAACTGGGGTCACCAGAGTTTAATTCCAATACCTAGAAGGGCGAGTTTGGGTTCCCAGAGAGTAGGATATATGTGTGACTGCAGTAATAAACTGAAAAACCTGTTTCCAATATGTAATAAGGATTGGACATTGCCACCAAATATGTGTGAGAGTTTCATAGTGTCCGCAATTATGCCAGCACAAGGGCGAGAAGGATGGAAAAATAGAAGCGAGCCGAGGTGTATCACCTGTGAACCATCTTTAGTAAGGATTCCCAATGGGAGATGCATCTGGAGTGAGGATACTTAATTTAGAAGAACACATTTTAATGTGTTTGTTTTGTGTATTTTGATATATTGATGGTTGGAGTGCTGTGATCTGAAATAAAACTTGATTTTAACACAACAGGTGTTGCACACAGCAGCTGACATTTTTTAGTCACCGAGAGCAAGTGTATAATAGGTTAAAGTTAATCTACATTTTATTGTGTTTGATAAGGCTAATAATAGGCCCACTTTAAGTAATTTTACCATTACCCCTTGCTAAATCTCTGAGAACACATGTATTCATACTAACTTTGAAAGTTATGCCCCTTCCAAAAGTCAGGGACTCAGTGGGGGACCCCAGATCTCGTGGAAGAGGATATAAGCAAATCACCCAGATTATTACCTGTACTCTCATGTTCTGCATAATTATGAGGATGAGTGGTACCAGGATAGACTAATTGAATTATAATGGGGGGGGGGGAACCTATTACCTGTAATTAGGCTTTGTAGCCATTTATAAACATCTACTTACCTCCTGACGTTGTATGAGGCCCCCTACCTAATACACGCGTTATACTGGTGACATAGCTTTCTGTTTTCCTCCCAGCCAACATCTTTTTGTAGCATCTTTATGTTTGCACCCTCTGCTCCCAAAGAAGTGGAGCTACGCAAAACATTCCATAACTCAACCTTCCTCAAACTTCTCTGTCAAGATCAATGGCAGAACCATCAACCCATCACCACTTGCCAGGGTGCTAGGTGTTATCATGGACTCTGAACTCTCCTTTTTACCCCACATCCAATCACTTTCCAAAGTTTGCTTCCTCAACCTAAAGAAATGTCCAAAATATGTCACTTCCTAACCAATGACACCACAAAGCTCCTAATTCACTCCCTGGTTATCTCTCGCCTCAACTACTGCAACTCCCTCCTCATTGGCTTACCTTCAAATAGGCTATCCACTATTCAATCTATCATGAATGCTGCTGCCAGTTCCATCCACCTTACAAACTGCTCAGCGCCTGCTACCCCTCTCTACTAATCCCTCCTTTGGCTGCCACTCACCCACTAAATTAAATTCAAAATACTAAAAATAACTTTCAAGGCCATCCACAGCTTGGCCCCCAGCTACATCACTAATCTAGTATCAAAATACCAACCAAATCCTTCTCTTCATTCCTCCCAAGACCTCCTGCTCTCTAGCTCCCTTGTCATCTTCTCCCATGCTCACCTCCAGGACTTTTTCCAAGCCTCTCCCTTCCTTTTGAATTTCCTACCCCAATCTGTCTGGCTATCTTATACTCTATAAACATTCAGGTGATCCCTGAAAACAACTGTACTTTTATTTTCTCCATCAGCTCATCCTCCAGAGTTATTACCATTTGTATCACTTGATGCTCCCTTTTAGATTGTAAGCTCTAACAAGCAGGGCTCTCTGATTCCCCCTGTATTGAATTGTATTGTAACTGTACTGTTTGCCCTAATGTTGTAAAGCACTACACAAACTGTTGGTGATATATAAATCCTGTATAATAATAATAACAATAACATGTCGAGCCCCATGCAAAGGGATGATGGCACTCCCAATTACTGATATCCTACAGGATTTATGATTACTGTGGTTTTTTTTTGTGAATATTACTGTATATCCTAATAGGGGCTACCAACCTTATCGACATATAGGTGCAAAATATGCTACTGTACTTTCTTGGGTTTTAACTGATTTTATGATTTTAAATGTGCATTAATAAAAATGTATATATTTTAATAATATGAGTGTTGTGTGCCCATACAATCCATAGACATAAAGTCCAAAATTATTATTTTTTGTTTCCTTCCAAATGTCAAGGTATACAGAGGTAATTTCCATATGACAAGAAGCACTTATGAACATTACAAGTGCTCTTAATCGCACATGTTAAAATATGTGTGTTTTTTTCTTATATATGTCCTCATTTTTCCTAAATTAAATAACTCTTTCACTATCCATGTGCCAATTTGTGAAGAAAAACTAGTCCCTTCCAGAAATAAATGGATGTTTAAAAACAGCTGCACCTTATTCACTAGCATTCACTTTGCTAAGTGAACAGTCATTACTGCTTTAGTAAATAATCTTATATATGGCTGCCTTTGGCTTAATGATTGAAAGACATGTATACAGATGTACTGTTAATCCAGGCAATAACAGTGCTAGTAATTTGCACTAGGTCTATAATTAAAATGCTGCTAAAATTATTTTTGTATGATTTAAAGGGAGCAGCAATGAACATGCAGAAGCACTATGTGAACAGTCAGCATTTCACTGTTAATGAAAGTACTGAGCATAAAGCATCAGGGCTCACTCTGCTTCTTATGAATAATTCAGTACATGTATCCATTATTAAAGCCAGTTACTTTACCACAATGATTTCCAGCCAAGGAAATGCTGGCATTGGATCTGACAAGTAAATTGCAACATGGCCAATAGCTCTAATAAACCTCTATCCCCTTAGGGCTCTATTCAGAGGACACATACAGCCTGTATTTAAATATAGAATACTACATTCTTAGAGATACAACTGCTTGTGCTCAGATCTACTGCCCTGTGAAAAAAAATATTTTAAATTGTGTAACTTTTTTTCATAACAGCTGTGTTCTTTAGTTTTAAAGAACATTGCATAATGTTTTCTACCGCTTTTACAGAATGGGCCTGATTCAATAAATCACAAAACAGATTGTTTCATGTAACAGTTTTTTCAACTAGGATTGCTTCCCAAAATGAAGATGATTCAACATTTATAAGGGCAAAGTACAGGGTTAGGTGACATTCTGGAGGATATTTGCTAAAACTGGTGCACACAGAATCTGGTGCAGCTGTGCACAGTAACCACTCAGTTTCTAACTTCAACTTGTTCAATTAAGCTTTTGCAATAAAACCAAAAAGCTAATTGGTTACTATGCACAACCACACCAGATTTTGTGTGCACCAGCTTTAGTAAATCTCCCCCTCTGTGTTTTTGGTTAACGGTAAAGAATGGAATAAACATGTAATGAGTTGTTCATTTTTAAATAAATTGTTTCACCCTATAGTAAGCTAGTATGGAAATCCTTTGAAACCTCCATTCAGCAGAAACCTCAATACTTGCTTAATAGGTTTTGGTGGGGCCTATTCAAAACATAATATAAAGCTATGTTGCTACAGACTTCTTTACTATGTTGTCTCAGTCAGTCGGTCAATAGGGAATGTATAATAAGTAAAATTCAAACAGCACAGTCAATGAAAAAAGAGCTGCTGCACACTAAAGGCAATTTATCAGAATCCTCTAAATATGTCCATATATAAATAAATAAAGTGCAGCGCTGTATATTAATTTCTCAGAAGAATCAGCACCCAGTGTAGAATCCGTGCATAGATGTTATAAAAGTGCTTCAGTGCCACTCCACCTTCACCAATCACACTAGCCGCTCACCTCCCATAACAGGCTCTTATTACAGGAGCCACATCTCGCATGTTTGTCACAAACAATGCACTCAGAAGGGCCTCAGGTCCGGTCAGGTGAACAGTAAAGTGTTATCACTAATCCAGTGAAACTCGCCAGCCATGGATCAAACATAGAAGTAAAAGAGAAACTACATCTAGTGCTCTCTATTTAAAATACTGGCTTTATTAAAAATTAGGAAAAGTACTCACAAGGAAAGCACTGCTGCCCAGTGCTCAGCTATCAGCATGGTAATACGAACAAACGTCAAATTCTGGAGACAGCGATGGACGCGGGCTACGTCAATTCCTCTTCTGGATGCGTTGCGTTCCACAGACCAGAACTTCTTCGGCGGATAAGGAAGTGACATTCCTACCCGCATATATAGGACCATTGCATACATAATGGAGGAACCATATTTAAATGGCAATCAAAGGTCCCAGTAGATACAAACATTAATGGTATGGATCTTGGTCAGGAGATGGATGATTGTACACCCATACCAGGAGTTGGGGACCTCTCTAAATGTACTTATCCTGAGCAGAACACCCAGAAACTAAAACCCCCCTCTTCCCAACATAACCATAATCAATGGATTGAGGTATCCAAAGGAAGGGGGAACGGAGAAGAGGGAGGGGAAGGTTCCAGCACCAAGGTAATCCCCATAATGGGGGTGGTGCCGTGGATAGAATGGACATGAGAGATCCCTACTCCCACCCCCGATGAGATCTAATACCCCTATAAATAGGAACTACGATTATCAGGGTACTCCCAGGGGTAGTGGTCGGTTTTGGCATCATAGAGGGGGTTTTAACACAGGGAGAGATAATAGTCACGTAGGTGGTTATTCAATCCCGGTTGATAACAGATATGCCCCTCTTAGGAACTACACCCCCAGAAGGCAGGGGGATTTTCAGGAACCCCAGAATGGCCCAGGGGGAGGGAGATTCCAACAAACCGAGGAGGGATGGTGGCACCCCCCACACATAGAATCGAGACAAGAGGAAAATTCTTGAAAGAGAAAAGGAAGAGAGGAAAAAGAGGAGTCAAACGGGTACAAAAGATCAAAACCCCAATAGGTGAAGGTATCTACAACCTTAGCGGGGTAGACCTAACCCAGGAGGAGATACGCACCTTAGATGGAGGGCTTAAGTTTGCTCCAGTTAAGAACCTAAATAAATTTCAGGCATATGTAAGCATACAGAAATATATTAGAACTCTGAATATTAAAAAATATTTTTGAACACCCCAGGAGGACGTGGACCTGGGGCGTGTGAACGGAATTATCATTCAGATTTATGCAATAAGTCCACATTTAGCCCAGTCAATAGGTATAACAAGTACCTGGAAGTGTTTAAGAATAAAGTAGTTTCTGACCTAGGTGCACTTAAGGTAAGGACGGTTTGCGACCCTCAGTTCATAACAAAAGGGATTAGGAACTTGGAAAAAAGAAAAAACATTGTGATTAGGCCAGCAGATAAGGGAGGGGGGCTGGTTGTTCTGAGTAAGAACTATTACCTATCAGAGATGGATCATCTTTTGAGTGATAGAGATACCTACCGGCTCCTCAGTAAAGACCCTATGGTAACTTATAAAAATGAACTACACACACTAGTGGAAAAAGGGAGAGTAGGTGGTTTGCTTACTAAAAAAGAAGCATTATAAATAGACCCTTTATTCTATAGAACGCCAATAATCTATTTTCTGCCGAAAATACATAAGGATATGGTCAACCCGCCTGGCAGACCTATAGTCAATGGTATTGATTCAGTGTCTGCCAGGCTGGGTCAATACATCGACCATTTTCTGCAACCGCTTGTTATGAAAACTAAAGCATTCCTGAAGGACACGAAACACATCATTCAGATTGTGGAGGGGTTAAAGTGTAAATCGTCAGTCTTTCTTGTGACAGCGGATGTTAGTTCCCTGTACACGATCATTGACCATGATGCAGCCATTTCCTCTGTCCAATGGGCTCTGTCCCAGTCTGATATACCCTCAATGGTTATTTAATTTTTGATTGACAGTTTAAAATTTTGTTCAACCAGGAATTATTTTTGGTATAACAATCAATTTTATTTACAGTCAAGAGGCGTAGCAATGGGGGCTCGCTTCGCTCCCAGTGTGGCGAATATCTTCATGGCCCACTGGGAGGATGAAGCATTCTACATGAATAGGCCAGTGGAGTTGCTATGCTATAGGCGATTTATTGATGATATAATACTAATCTGGGAGGGTGAGTACCAGGGGCTGGAAGAATTCATGCAGACCCTAAACTCCAATACCAGAAATATCACCTTGTCCTGGAATGTGAGTCGAGAGCGTATCACCTTCTTGGATTTGGAAATATCTAGGGATAATGATCATTTCAGTCTGGTGAACCATGGTAAGCCAACGGATCGGAATGCCTTTATACCCCTGGGGAGTTGTCATCACCGGAATTGGTTGAACAATATCCCCAGGGGGCAGTTTATCTGACTGAGGCGTAACTGTTCAAAAGAGTCTGACTTTACTATACAAGCAAAAGAGCTATCCATGAGGTTCTAACAGAAAGGTTATAACAGGGACTCCCTTGACCAGGAGATTAGTAGGGTGAGAGCTATGCATAGAAACAAGCTGGTTGCCGACAGGGAAAGGAGATCTGGGGATGATGGTCAGCAGTTCAAATTAATTTTCTATTATAATGTGCAACACAAAAAATTGGAAAGAATAATCCAGCAGAACTGGTCTATCCTGAAACTGGATAAAGTACTAGGCCCACTCCTTCCAGATAAACCCCAGTTTATTTATAGAAGAGCCTCCACGTTGCGGGATAGAATAGCTCTGGGAGTTATTGACCCTCCTAAACAGGTGGAAAATAGACTCTTTTCCTTTTTAAAAGGATTTTACGCGTGTGGGCGGTGTAAGGCATGCAGGAGTTGCAAATTTAACATCAAAAAACGAAAAACGTTTTTAGCCACTGCCACAGGGAGAGAGCATGAAATACGTCAGCTTATCACTTGCCAAACTATTGGAGTGGTTTACATGCTCGAGTGTAGCTGTGGCCTCCAATATTGGACGCACCTCTCGCCCCCTGCATGTACGATTGAGAGAACATGTGAACAACATCCGTAAAGGGTTTAAAGATCATAACCTGTCTCTGCACTTTAGAAAATATCATAATAGGGACCCCAGTGCACTGAAATTCTGGGGGATAGAGCATGTGGTGAAACATTGGAGAGGGGGTAATTACATTAGACAACTGAGCAGGAGGGAATCCTTTTGGATACACCAAGCCACAGTATTAGCCCCCAATGGGTTAAACATTGAGTTTGATCTCAATTGTTTCATCTCTGATCGTTAAGTTATATACATATATCCTCTGATTGTTTGAAGATGACAAGAAGGGTTCAATATATATGTGTAATCAGTTAGAGTTGGAGTGATAAGAGGGTTTTATTTTTTACCTTAATCATCTAACTATGTATTATGCATATGGAATAAATTGAACATATTGGATGTAAACATGATATTTTATATGTTACATGTATTGGGGACAGCGATGTACGCGGTAGTTTTTTTAATATATTTTTTTATAATTTTTTTTTATATAAGTTTTTATATATTTTCTTAATTGTTATTTCAAGATGTCAGTTGTCTGAGCATGAATCGTTTCCATGTATTTTAATAATTGCACCTTTATTAGCCAGTAGTATGGTAGGGGGTGTCCCAAATTATTTATTATTTTTATGCATATGACCTATTTTTCCCGTGGGAGGGAAGCTGCCCATTGAAGCTAATACCATTAGGAAGGGCTGGAGGTTGAAAAGCATTTCCGATAGAAAACGATACCAACATAAGAGGCTGGAGATTGAAATCATCTCTGATAGGGTCTTTAAGTGGTCATGTGTATGCGATGGTCCTTTATATGCGGGTAGGAACGTCACTTCCTTATCCGCCGAAGAAGTTCCGGTCTGTGGAGCGCAATGCGTCCGGAAGAGGAAGTGACGTCGCCCGCGTCCATCGCTGTCTCCAGAATTTGACGTTCGTTCGTATTACCATGCTGATAGCTGAGCACTGGGCAGCAGTGCTTTCCTTGTGAGTACTTTTCCTAATTTTTAATAAAGCCAGTATTTTAAATAGAGAGCACTAGATGTTGTTTCTCTTTTACTTCTATATTTGATCCGTGGCTGGCGAGTTTCACTGGATTAGTGATAACACCTTACTGTTCACCTGACCGGACCTGAGGCCCTTCTGAGTCCATTGTTTGTGACAAACATGCGAGATGTGGCTCCTGTAATAAGAGCCTGTTATGGGAGGTGAGCGGCTAGTGTGATTGGTGAAGGTGGAGTGGCACTGAAGCACTTTTATAACATCTATGCACGGATTCTACACTGGGTGCTGATTCTTCTGAGAAATTAATATACAGCGCTGCACTTTATTTATTTATAAATAGGGAATGTATGATGCACTCTAATTTTCCATTTATTTAATTCTGTGAAATACCTGCACAAAGGCAACCTTTGGGGTTTCCAAGAGGGTGATAACAAGCATATCCAACCATCTTATGCTCTTATTTTCTTCATACTAGTTGGGGCTTTTGCATATTTTTTCTATGAATGGATAAGAAGTACCTATAAAGCATCAATCAAATCATACTGAAGAATGGGGCAGACTTCATCATTCTCAAACAGACATCTGCCTTTTATAATACAATATATGGCCACACTTATTTATTTATTTATTTAATAAAGGTACTTAAATAGTACCATCAATTTACCCAGCACTTTACATCTATATATATTGTATATTCACATTGGTCCCCGACCTCAAGGAGCTTACAATCTAAGGGCCCTAACTCACATTCATACATAAGCATACTAGGGCCAATTTAGACAGGTGCAATTAACCTTCCAGCATGTCTCTAAAGTGTGGGAGGAAACCAGAGTACCCGCAGGAAACCCACGCAGGCACAGGGAGAACATGCAAATTCTCCCTGCATGATCCTACATAATTTGCTTATATTAATGGATTGTTAATCAAACCTTCAAAGATTAGTTTAACAGATGCTTAAACATAATGCTTTGTGGTTTAAATTAATCATTGTACAGTTTTTGTTCAGGATGTGAAAAGACCACATGGTGTTGGAGATGATGAGTGGTAATGTCTCCTACTTGGATGCCAGCTCATACACATTCTTCTAACTTTAGTAATCTGAACAGTATCACTCATATGAGGACTGAATAATGCTCAACAGTGTCTTTAAAATATGTTTAGATTTCCAAACAATCTCTTCATGATTTTATAGGTACTTATGCCATAACTATCATTTATTATGCCACATCCAGCTGAGATTAAATTATTGATTGATTCAAGCATGTCAACTTTACCACAGAAAAATTACTGTAAACTGTATACTGCATTGATCACTCCAAATGTGGCAGTGCTATTGTGATGAAACACTGCTCAAGTGAGCGCTCTTTTAAAGGGATTGTAAAGGCAGAAGGTTTTTTTCATCTTGATGCATTCTATGCATTAAGATAAAAAGCCTTCTGTGTGCAGCAGCCCCCCTCAGCCCTCCTAACACTTACCTGAGCTCCCTCTCTGTCCAGTGATATCCATGAGTGTCTCAGCCATCCGAGATTCTCCTTCCCTAATTGGCTGAGACACAGCAGTAGTGCCGTTGGCTGCCGCTGTTGTCAATCAAAGTCAGCTAGCCAATCAGGAGAGAGAGGGAACAGGGCTGGGTCAGGGCTCTGTGTCTGAATAGACACAGGGAGCTGTGACTTGGCTCAGGTGCCCCCATAGTAAGCTGCTTGCTGTGGGGACACTGAACACAAGGGAGGGGCCAGTAGCACATAAGAGGGACCCAAGAAGAGGAGGATCTAGGCTGCTCTGTGCAAATCCACTGCAATGGGGCAGGTAAGTATAACATGTTTGTTATTTTTTTATTTTTATGGGAAAAAAAAACCTTAATTGACGCCCGCCCCTTTGTGTGCTCCCTGCGCACCCTCACAGCACCTGGGGGCACACTCTTAAGCCCGCCGCATGCTGCATGAGCTGGCCCGCAGGTCGGGCGGACTCGGTGAGAGAGGCAGAATGGGGAACCGTCAATGTAAACACGGTGGTGTCTTGTTCTGTCAGGGAACATAACAGAGATCTACTGATTCCTGTAATCGAGATCAGTTAGATTTGTTAAGTTCCTTTCAGCCCAGCCCCCACACAGTTAGAACACAGTGAGGGAACACAATTAACCCCTTGATTGCCCCTACAGGTTATCCCCTTCCCTGCCAGTGACATTTTTACAGTAACCAGTGCCTATTTTTAGCACTGATCTCTGTATACATGTCATTGGTCCCAAAAAAGTATGAAAAATGTCTGACATGTCCACTACAATATCACAGTCCCGATAAAAATCGCAGATCGCCGTCATTACTAGTAAAAAAAATAAAAATAATAAAAATGCCATTAATCCATTCCCATAGTTTGTAGATGCGGTAACTATTGCGCAACCCAATCAATATACGCTTATTGGGATTTTTTACCAAAAATATGAGGAAGAATACATATTGGCCTAAACTGAGGAATAAATTAGTTTTTTTTATATATATTTTTTTATATTTATTATAGCAAAAAGTAAAAAAAAATTATTTTTCAAAATTGTTGCTCTTTTTTTATTTATAGCGCAAAAAATAAAAACCACAGAGGAGATCAAATACCACCAAAAAAAGCTCTATTTGTGCGAAAAATATGATACAAATGTTGTTGGGGTACAGCGTTGCATGACCGTGCAATTATTATTCAAAATGCAACAGTGCTGAAAGCTGAAAATTGGTCTGGACAGGAAGGGGTTTAAGTGCCCAATAAGCAAGTGGTTAAAATCACTTTAACTGCTCTGTGTCTGTTTCAGATCTAATTACTGTTTAGTACTTACCTTCACAGCACTAGACTGAGAGACCCAAGGACTGTGAGATATGTAATTTATTCACAGGAAACTACTGACAGAGGTAATGTGTTAGCTTGTGCAGTGCCATGCCACATGCCTCATGTTTCAACAAAGTCAGAGACTTCTGATACAGGAATGTGAAGATGTATTCTACTATAGACTGTGCATACAAGGCAACATAGGACACCATGAAACTATGTGGTCAGTGCAAATCTTATGCAGGTGAAAACACAAGGTACAGAAAGAAAGGTTTATAACACCTTTAGCATAAATACATAATCTAATTTAACAATATACACATAATAAAATCAAACACTGCATTTTATTACCCATGGCATATAGATTGCCATGAGGCAGAATGAGTAGTAAGAAGGTTGTGGTGTTGGCTTTAAGGGGGGAGGTTGTGGTATGGGTCATCGGAAGGAGGAGTGTTGTGGTGCTGATGGTGTGGAGGGGAGGGGGTTGGGGTGCACTGCTGGCCAAAATATTGAAAATCATATAACAGCACAGTAATTATATAATTTTTATTAGCTGTTAATCAGTTGTACAAGATACTGAAATTATTTCAACACAAAATGATATGTATGTAGTGGGGTGTTTTCTGGCATGCAGCAATTAAAGACACTAGGGTTTATAAAAACATATTACACTTATTATATTACTATAAAACAAGTTTCTCAATATCTGAGGGATAAACCCGACTTCCAAAGATTCAGAGCATTAGTGGCCAGTGTAGTTAGAGATATGCAGTATACAGAGATATACAGTAAATGTAGATGTTTTATCCAACAAAAATGGAGCAAAGTCCTACTTTTCAACGATGCAAATAATGTAAATAAGCTTGAGGAAAGGTATCAAGAAAATGTATAAATATTTATATATACAGTGCCTCACAAAAGTGAGTACATCCCTCACATTTTTTGTAAATATTATATTATATCTTGTTCATGTGACAACACTGAAGAAATGACACTTTGCTACAATGTAAAGTAGTGAGTGTACATCTTGTATAATAGTGTAAATTTGCTGTCCCCTCAAAATAACTCAACACACAGCCATTAATGTCAAAACTGCTGGCAACAAAAGTGAGTACACCCCTAAGTGTAAATGTCCAAATTGTGCCCAAAGTGTCAATATTTTGTGTGGCCTCCATTATTTTCCAGCACTGCCTTAACCCTCTTCGGCATGGAATTCACCAGAGCTTCACAGGTTCTCCACCTTAGGTTTGAGGATGTTTAGGTCTGGAGACATTTTTGGCCAGTCCATCACTTTTACCCTTAGCTTCTTTAGCAAGGCAGTGGTCATCTCTGAGATTTGTTTGGGATCGTAATCATGTTGGAATAGTGCCCTGTGGCCCAGTCTCTGAATGAAGGGTATCATGCTTGGCTTCAGTATGTCACAGTACATGTTGGCATTCATGGTTCCCTCAATGAACTGTAGCTGACCCAGTGCGGGCAGCACTCATGCAACCCCAGACCATGACACTCCCACCACCATTGCCGCCATACACGCTTGACACCATCTGAACCAAATATGTTTATCTTGGTCTCATCAGACCACAGGACATGGTTCCAGTAATTCATGTCCTTATTCTGCTTATCTTCAGCAAACTCTTTGCGGACTTTCTTGTGCATCATCTTTAGAAGAGGCTTCCATCTGGGACAACAGCCATGCAGATTAGATGTAGTGTATGGCATATGGTCTGAGCACTGACAGGCTGACCCCCACCCCTTCAACCTCTGCAGCAATGCTGGCAGCACTCATACATCTATTTCCCAAAGACAACCTCTGGCTATGACGTTGAGCACGTGCACTCAACCTCTTTGGTCGACCATGACAAGACCTGTTCTGAGTGGAACCTGTCCTGTTAAACTGCCACATGGTCTTGGCCACCATGTTGCAGCTCAGTTTCAGGGTCTTGGCAATCTTCTTATAGCCTGGGCCATCTTTATGTAGAGCGACAATTCTTTTTTTCAGATCCTCAGAGAGTTTTTTGTCATGAGGTGCCATGTGGAACGTCCAGTGACCAGTATGAGAGAGTGAGAGCAATAACACCAAATGTAACACACCTGCTCCCCATTCACACCTGGGACCTTGTAACACTAATGAGTCACATGACACCGGGAAGGGAAAATTGTTAATTGGGCCCAATTTGAACATTTTCACTTAGGGGTGTACTCACTTTTGTTGCCAGTGGTTTAGACATTAACCACCTCCCACCCGGCCACTGTATATATACGGCCAGGTGGGAGCTTCACCGTTCTGACAGGACGTGTATTTACGTCCTGCAGAACGGGTGCTTGCAGTGCGGCCATGCGGCGCGTTGCGGCTCGATCCTGTGATCATTATGATCACAGGATCCAGCCAAGCACCGATCGGGATATGGGCGCCGTGATTGGCCCTCCCTATCATGTGACGGCTGTGTCACATTGTAAACAGAGACGCACGTCTCTGTGTCAGTTCTCCCCCCACCGAGCTCAGTGAGAGCTCAGTGCGGGGTGAAGGGGGGAAGCTGCAGCTATGTGACAGCTCTCTGCATGAAAATGATTTCATGCAGAGAGCTCTCACAGATTGCCCCCCACACAGTGCACCAAGCACCACTGATATCCCTGTCCCCATACATGTCAGTGTCCCCATAAAACAGTCCCCAAAACATCTGTATGTCCCCCATCACATCTGTCACAGTCCCCAACACATCTGTCTGTCCCCATCACATCTGTCACAGTCCCCAAAACATCGGTCTGTCCCTGTCACATCTGTCACCATACACAAAACATCTGTATGTCCCCATCACATCTGTCACCATACACCAAACATCAGCCACAGTCCCCAAAACATCTGTCTGTCCGCCAACACCAAATAAACCCCGATTTGGGTTATTTTTACCAAAGAAATGTAGCAGTATCCTTTTTGGTCAAAATTTATGAAGAGAAATTACTTATTTGCAAAATTTTATAACAGAAACAAAGAAAAATGCATTGTTTTTGAAAATTTTCAGTCTATTTTAATTTGTAGCGCAAAAAATAAAAAAACCCAGGGGTGATTAAATACCACCAAAAGAAAGCTCTATTTGTGTGAAAAAAATTATAAAAATTTAATTTGGGTGCAGTGTTGCATGACCGCGCAATTGTCATTCAAACTGCAACAGCGCTGAAAGCTGAAAATTGGTCCGGGAAGGAAGGGGGTTTAAGTGCCCACTATTGAAGTGGTTAACTGTTGTGTGTTGAGTTATTTTGAGAGAACAGCAAATTTACACTGTTATAGCTGTACACTCACTACTTTACATTGTAGAAAAGTGTAGTTTCTTCAGTGTTATAACATGAAAGGTATAATAAAATATTTACCAAAATGTGAGGGGTGTACTGACTTTTGTGAGATACTGTATACATACGCTGTATACATAAATACAGTATGTATTGTGGGAGATTAGCTCATGGGGATCACCTTTCCTGGGAAAAAGGCAGCGTGCAGGCAAAGCTTTCTTAAAAGTCTGGCGAGTTGCCAGTTTTATTGGTAAAGGTTGCAAGTCAAATAAACAAACAAATTAGAAAAAACAAATCCTTGGCATCCGGCGCTAAACTATACAGAACAGAAACCTTACAATATGGTGTCAGGCTCGTCCCAGACACCCCAAACAAAACAAACGCAAACCTTTTCTTTTTGAGTCCTTAGAGCAACCAACTCCCAAGGTGTAGCTTTTCTCAGTGTAGTGATACTGAGTCCAAGACCAGAGCCACACTGAGCTCTACTCCTGGTCATTTAAAGTAACTGGAGGGGGATTTGGGTGGACCAGAAACTCCGAGCTGGAACCAGCTCTACCATGGTGGCTGGCAAAACCCAGGCCGGATTCTTTCTAGTCCACTCCAAGTGAACGCATGCAAGGTGACAGATATCGCCCATCCACTATCTCGCCTCATATAACGTCAAAGTATTTTAGCATATTCACACCCATTCGTATCAACAATTCCTGTATACATACTGTGAACCATCAAAGTATGATGTATTCTTATGCTTCAGATGTGACCCCCACATTGGGAAATGGCTGAAAGGGAGACAAGAACAAAGATGAGAAGCCAGAGAGAAACTGCCTTAAGGATTGCCCACAAAAGCCATGTAAGTAGTAGTACCACAAAGTAGTTACCACAAATCATAAAGTGTGAAAATGTTTGTTTTGGCTTGTAATTATTTGTGTTTATGCACATTTACAGGCATATAATGTTTAGAAGTGTATGAGCATAAACTAATTTTCTGGCCAGAATATTCACTTAATCAAGCCATTGGAATGAATATACACTCATACCTGTGAATGTATGTGTGTCTATGTATGTGCATAAATTGTTCCAGTAGCCTATTCCCTAAATGCAGGTTTAGGGCATTTTTGATCATGCCCCAGAAATCTGCTGTAAAATATGAATCTAGACATCGCAATATACCTGGGTACATTGGCTGAAATGTAGATACATTCAGAGGCATAAAATAAAAATGAAAAATGTCTTTAAAAGCAACATTTTCTCTGTCCATGTGCATGAGGCCTTAAAATTAACTGTAGTTTTTTTTTATTTACTAAAATAAACACGTCTACTGTAAAATTGCAGCTACCACTCTTTTTTAACGTTTGGGGAGTTTAATTAAAGCGTTTGTTAACCCCCCCCCCAAAATAATGCTGCTCCTGTCTCTTTAATGTGCAATTAGCAGCATGGTGCTTTTGCTTTTTAAATTACCCTTCTGGTATCCCCTAAATACCTGTTTGATAATGCCAGGTTATGACTTCCCCCTGTGTACTGACTCTCCCCCTGTATATAACTTATCTTGAGAGCCCCTTGTCTATGCAGTCTATGTTACTCCCAGCTCTCCCTATCTCCTGTGTGCCTGTTTTCAACTTCCCCCTCCCTCTTCCTCTCGTAGCTTCTCCTCTCTGTTCTCATAATTGTCGTACGATGTTGTACCCAAACTAAATTTGCATCCTTTTTTCCTCCCAAATAGAGCTTTTTTTTGTGATATTTGATCACCTCTGTGTCATTTCTGATCGACGCTATAAACAAAAAAAGAGCGACAATTTTGCAAAAAAACTACTTTTCTTACTTTTTGCTAAAATACAAATCCAAAAAAAATATAAAAAAATATTTTTTTTCATCGATTTTGGCCGATTTGTATTCTTCCTCATATTTTTGGTAAAAAAATCGCAATCGACGTTTATTGATTGGTTTGCGCAAAAGTTGCCGCATTTACGAATGATGAGAATGAATTTCTGGGGTTTTTATTTATTTTTATTTTTTTACTAGTAATGGCAGTGATCTGCAATTTTTAGCGGTACTGTGATATTGCAGCGGACATGTCGGACCATTTTGACACTTTTTTGGGACCATTGGCATTTATACAGCGATCAGTGCTATAAAAATGCACTTATTACTGTGTAAATGCCATTGGCAGTGAAGGGGTTAACCTGGAGGGGGAGTTCTAAGGGTTAACTGTGTTCCCTCAGTGTGTTCTAACTGTATGGGGGCTGGGCTGGCAGGGGGAGGGGAGTGATCACGGATTCCATATACAGGAAGCCTGTGATCACAGCCCTTTCCCCTCTTTCAAAACGGAGATCTGTGTTTACATACATGGACCTCCATTCTTTCACTGCTGGGGGGCCATTGCGGGTAGCCGGCGGAGATCGAGTCTGCCCTAACTACTCCCTGGCCCCCTCGGAACACAGCACAATGCTAGTTATCGCGGCTGCCATCTGTTGATGGCGGATGTCGATAGCGAGCCACTTTGCCGCGGTCATGCTGCTGCGGCCGGTCAACAAGTGGTAAGCTTGGCTAAATGCAAAGACACTGAGGGGGTTTTCCATGCTTGGGTTATAGTGAGCTTGGCTCCTAGGAGAATGAATAAGATTAAGGCTTGGGAGTTCTTGGAAATTTTTGGTATGGATTGATTAGGGGAATCTGGATAATTGGAATGCCTGTGACTTTTCTTATCATATGAAATATTTGGTTCCAAAACCTCCTTATCCTAGGACATGCCCATATGTTATGTAAAATGGCACCCCTGTGCCCACAGCCTCTAAAGCAGAGGGGCGATACCTCAGGATACATTTTAGCTTAACGGGTAGGAACCAGATACCATTGGGTCATGATCTTTAGGTTAGCTTCCATTAAGGAGACATTGGTAATCCCTTGAAAAGATCGGAAAAAGTACAGGTGCCAGGTATTTATATCCCATTCCATCTCGAGATCCCTTTCCCAGCTCAACATGTAGGATGACTTCTCCTGTGGTTCTGCCAATGAGCGATATCCCCCCCCCCCTCATGTCCATAACCTGAGAGCACCACTGTTCATATTGTGTGATAGTTAGTGGGTCTGGTTTACTTGTCCAGATGGAATCCAAAAAATTGGATATTTGAGTGTAGTGGAATTTTTCAGTGGGTGGCATCTCTAGCCTGTTAATACAATGGCTAAGTACCAATGGACCATTGGTATTGAAAAAGTGGCCTATTGTGAATAGGCCTTTATTCAGCCACCACTGAAAGGCTTTAATATTTTCCCCCGGGGGGAAAAGGGGGTTGTGGAATATATGGGAGAATGGGTGCCAATGGGACGCTATTTTAGTGGATTTATGTAATAGATCGCACAGAGAAATAGAATGGGAAATCGTCGGGGATAGGATAGGTGGTCGCATCTTTGGAGGGCACCAAATGAGGTAATCTAAAGTGTAGTGAGGGAAGGATTATCTCTCCATTGATACCCATTCAGGCTTATAACCCTTTGATAGAGATTTGGGCCAACTGCGCCGCCTGATAATACCACCATAGATTGGGGACCGCTAGGCCTCCTTTCTTTCTTGGTCGGTACAAAATATGTGTAGTGTATTGATAACCCTTTTTACCCCAAATAAAGCGTATTATGGCTGCTTGTAAATTGGTTAAGTGTGGTTTAAGTAATCTAATGGGTAGCGACCTGAATAGATATAATATCCTTGGAAGTAAAGTCATTTTGACCGCATTCACTCGACCCAGCCAGGACAATCCTTGTGAGGACCGATTTAGTAGATCTGTCTTTAGTTTTTTCATTAAGGGGGTAGTTAAAATCGTAAAGTTGGTCTATAGATGCTGTTAAATGTATACCCAGGTAAGGGATATCAGAGCCTTTGCAAGAGAAGGGAAAATTACTTTTCAGGTGTTCAGCTAATGTTGGAGGAACAGATACATTCATGGCTACAGATTTATTCATACTGACTTGAAGTCCTGATACTTGGCTGAATTCCTGTAATAAGTGAAGGATATTGGGAGTCAAGGTGAGGGGTGAAGAGATGAATAAAAGAACATCATTCATAAAAAGGGTGCATTTGTGGGTATCTTGGACACAGTGTCCCTGGATGTCTGGGTGCAACCTGATAGCAATAGCTAATGTTTCTATCGCTGTCGCAAAAAGGAGTGAGGAGAGGGGGCAATCCTGCCTTGTTCCTTTTCCTATGGGGAAGGAGTCTGAATAGAATCCCTGGAGTCTGACTTGTACTTTGGGTAGTGAGTAGAGGGCCTCCATAACTCCGATAAATTTAGGGCCCGAGCCCCATTTGTTTAGAATAGCAAAGATATAAGGCCAGGATACAGAATCGAATGCCTTCTGTAGGTCAATTGAAAGAAGAAATCCCTCTTGATGAGGACCACCATCCCACCCTGATCTCAGTAAGGAGATGATGTCAATGGCCCTTCTCACTTGATCTGGGCCCTGCCTGGCAGGAATAAATCCCACTTGGTCCTTGTGTATATATGATCCAATGAGTCAAAGCGATTTGAAAAAAAATGTTGTCATCATTTTTAGATCATTATTAATTAATGAAATTGGTCTATAGTTTTCCACTTCACTCGGATCTTTGCCCGGTTGGGTATTAATGATATGTATGCAAGATTTGAGGTTGGATCTAGCTGCTGGCCATTCCTCATTGAATTGAACCAGCGGACCAGGTAGGGAGTTAGGACTGTAGCAAACGTTTTATAGTAACTGTTGGAAAAACCATCCGACCCTGGGGCCGAGTTGCTCTTCAGATCTTTGATAACATTTAAAATCTTGGTTTCTGTGTTAGGGGATTCTAAAATAGAGCGGTGGTGATCTTTGAGTTTAGGGAGAGGTATCCCTTCTAAGAAGGCCTCTAATTTATGTGTAGAGTCGGTGTGGTCTTTTGAGTAGAATTTAGAAAAGAAGTTGTGGAAAGACTCTAATATTCTCTTTGGATCCTGGGTTAGGGTGCCTGCTAGGGATTTAATCTTAGGTAAAGAGAGAAGTTTAAATTTTGGAGTCAATTTAGATGCCAGTCTTGGGCCTATTTTATCATTGGAGGAATAAAATCGTCTCCTTGTCCAAGATATGTGTTTTTGGGCAGCAGAGGTCAATGCTAAGTTCAACGCTAGTTTTGTGGCATCAAGTTTGGAGAGGGATTCAGCTGTAGGACGATGTTTGTGTTTCTTACTAGCTATTTTGAATTATTTTTCGAGTTTAACTACCTCCGTCTGCCGTTCACATGTCAGCTTTGAGCCTGGTTGAATGAATTTGCCCCTAATGACTGCCTTGTGTCCTCCCCACAGAGAGCCCAGCAGAATATCATCTATATCATTCAGTAGGAAGTATTCTTTAAGATCCTTCTCTAACATGGATTATATAAGAGGTGTTCATTGAGATGCCATGGGCGGGGCCCAGGGAGAGTTGGGGTATCATTGAGTGTTATGAGAACTAGGGAATGATCCGACCAGGGGATATCGTAGATGTAGGCTTTGATAGCTCTATGTATCTCAGAAATTGGTATAAATATGTGGTCTATTCTGCCATAGGTACTGTGTGGGGCAGAGGAGTGGTTATAATCCTTGGACAAGGGGTTTAACTCCCTCCGTGAATCAACTAGGCCTAATGAGCGAAGGAGACAAGCTATTTTAAGACTTTGCTTTGGGGTCTCTTGGTGTGGGGGGTTCCTTTAGTGGTTTTATCAAGTAAACTATGGAAAGCTATGTTAGAGTCCCCGCCCATGATTACCTTTTCCTCGAAGTGGGGGGCTAAAGACTGGAGCATTGTTGAAAAGAAGGCTGTCTGATCTTGGTTGGGGTATAGTATGAGATGAAAGTTTAAGTACTCCCCCTGATTTCCCCTTTAACCAGTATAAATCGACTTTCCTGGTCTCTTATAGTTTGAGAGTGAGTGAAAGATCTCCTTTTAGAGAAGAGAAAAGAAAACCCCTCTCTTCTTAGTATCGGCATTAGCCAGAAAGAAAGTTGAGTATATGAATGATGGGTTATAACTTTTAGGAAAATGGGTTTCCTGAAGGAGCAATATGTCTATGCCCGGGGAGTGGTAATGTTGGAAGGCCTTATGCCTCTTGATTGGGGAGTTGAGACCTTGTGTGTTGTGCAACGCTATTTTAAGGGTTGAGCCTGCTTGGGTGTATTTAGCCATGGACAAGTGAGGGTGCATGAGTTCTTGTATGGAGAAGACTTACACCACTGGCCACGGAGGGCCCCTCGAGATGAGTTTGGAGGATTAGTATCTCATCCCTAGCCATCAGGAGGTGTGGAAAGGACCTCCCAGGCATCTGATGGTGAGCAATGCTAATGGATTAAAAGAAAATAGGAGGGAAAGATAGGCAAGAAAAGAAAAGGCAAGAAAGTGTTAATAGAGGAGAATAAGAACAAAGGGTCCTCAGCGAAAGGGACTCAAACCGACGAGTCCCTCTATAGACTCCTATTAGAGGGTCAAGTGTAGAAACAACATAGGCCTAGGCAGCTATCCCGGTGTCTTCTGAGGTTAGAAGGTCCTCAAAATCACAGCAGGAGGAGGTGCATGTAAATGCGCTCCAGCCGAGGAGACCCCTGGCTTCCAAGAAAAATAGCAATATCTTAAACCCTTCAGAGAGCCAAACTATATTAGATTAGATTATCTGGGATAACAGTAACATTCTTAACCATTAACAAGTCCAGACAACCTATCAGAAAGATATGTAGACCCTAAAACAAAAGAAACATTTTGGTTATGTGATCATATTCTCTGTGACCCAATGATGGGATAGTGAGGAGGATACTCTGGTAACCCAAATAAAGGAGAGATAACTCTAGCCAGAATTGCTTGGGACCATTGAGCCCTATACTCCTGACTTCTATGTAGGTTAGATAGGAGTTTTCAGTCCAGAAGTTTAAGGAGTCCAGGGACTAAGTTCTAAATCATGGCCCTCATAGGCCTCAGTTCTAGTTAAGCCTATAACAAGGGGGAATTTGAATTGCAAGGACAAGAACTAATTGGGAGGTGAAGTATCATCGTTTAGTTCTCCGGTTTTGCCTCGTGAAGTGTTTCCAGCTGGGATAAAGTCTTGTATCAGGGGGAGTTTGGATCAGTGGTGGGGCTTCAATTCACATTGCCTCTTTGGTTTTTGCTTATTCCACATTGAGGTCAATGAACTTCCTGTTGGAGGTCTCTTGATGGAGCTTTGGTGTGCATTAGATGCCATAGATGTGTCGTCCTGAGAGATCAGACCCAGTTGAATAAGGATGCGTTCTACATTCTGTATGTTCATGAAGCCGTAGGTTTTATGGTTGTGCTGGAATTGCAGTCGGAATGGGAAAGACCACCAGTACTTGACAATTTTTTGTGATAATATCGTCAGGAGAGGTTTAAGGGATCATCTTCTGTGTATTGTGGTAGGAGATAGGTCAGCAAACACCTGTATGGGGTGACCTTGAAAGGAGAGGTTTTCAACCTCCCTGGTTTCATGATCCCCTCTTTTATTCCACTATTATGTGGAACTAACTATTTTGTCTCTGGGTAAGCCGTCTTGGCAGGGGGTTTAAGAGCGCTATGAGCCCTATCTAGCTCAAGTTTGTGGTCAGGGATATCTGGCATAATGTCCTTTATCAGAGATTTTACAGCCCCTTGTACATCCTGTATGGATTCTGGTAACCCCTGATACGGAATCTAAACCGCCTGCTCCTGTTCTCTAAATCGGCAATTTTAGAGAGTACGGTATCTAACTGGTCTTGCAGAATTTGTATACAGGTTGTATTTTGGTTAACCCGTGAGGTAGTGTGGTCGACTGCTTGTTCAATGATGTCTATTGGTTATTTATTCTGTGTTTTGTGCTAGTCTCACTGCTAACAACTCTTGTGAGGAGATGGGAAAGGTCTGAGTGATGACCTTGGGGTGATAGGTGAGCTTCTTGTGCCCCAATGAGGCCCATCAGGCTGTTAACTAATGGGGAAGTCCTCCATTGTCCTCCCCAGGAAGGAAGCAGTAGAGGCAGGGGAGATCATGCTGGCAGGGAGTGCACTCACAGGTGTTGCTGGAGGTCCCGTCACCATCTGGTTTGTTGGTGGAGGGTCATCAATGTTTTCACAATCATCTGTGTCTCCGCATGCCAGATCTGCAGCCGCCATCTTGGATGTCCCCGGGGCCTGTGTATCAAAGAAGAGTTGCCTGTGTACTTCTTTCTTGGGGTGGGTCTGGTTCCCCCGACATATATCCCGGTGCCCACTTGTGGTGTATGTCCAGATGGGGAGATAGGAGCAGGTCCACAAGCGTTAGCCTGTAGGGGAGCCTCTGAACGGCTGGAGTGGGAAAGAGCCTCCAAGCTATAGCGTCTTCTTGGAAGTCCCGCGCATGCACACTCCCTAATGGCAATTTTTATATCAATACTTAGTAAAGAATTTTTGTGAGATATGGGAAAAAAATTGAACAGCACAAAATGTCCAAATATGCACTAGAGACTAGATTTACTAAAGGCAAATAGGCTGCTAACTTTGCAAGAAAAAAAATTCTCTTAGCTTAGTGAGCATGGTGAAAATTACCCAATCGCAAAAAAAAATAAAAAAATAAAGTATATATATATATATATATATGTAATGGAGACCAGAGATATTATTTTTTTGTTGTGTTTCCTTTGTTTAAATCAACAGTGTGCAATGCAGCCAAATGGTCTGCCTAAATTAGCCTAGGAGTTCCTGTGCCCCACAGGGGGTGGGAAGGGGGAAGTTCATTTCGTTAGGAGGCACACACAGCCTGGTGTCCTGTGACTGGAAAGGGCAGACATCCTGTCTCCAGGGGTCTTGTGGGCTCAGCTTAGTTAAATTCAAAGCACAGTTTAATTTCCCTAGGCTGGGCAAAAACAGTCAGTCTTTGGCTGAGCTTTTGTCAGTGATGGACCCAGGGGAACTCTTGTCTGTCTGTACCCCTAGAAGGAAGCTGGAAAATACATGGGACTACTCTTACGTTCTACTCTCTGTGCCCGGATTGTGTCCTGTGATCCTGGACTAATCTCTTGCTGTACCACATTGCTGCTTGTGCCCCTGGACTTACCTCTTGATGTGCTCTATTGCCAACCCCTGTGTGCCATCCACTGTGAGCTGCCCGGACAAGGACTGCTGCTGTGTGCCCTCTGCTGTGTGCTGTGTCCCCATACAAGGATTACTTTGCCTTCCCTCTGTGTGCCATCATCTGTGCTGCTACTCCCCAGACAAGGACTTTACCTCCCCCCTGTGTGCCATCCACTGTGAGCTGCCCGGACAAGGACCGCTGCTTTGTATCCTCTGCTGCGTGCCCTCTGTTGTGTGCTGTGTTCCCCATACAAGGATTACTTTGCCTTCCCTCTGTGTCCCTTCCTCTGGGTTGTCAGCTTCCCCACTAAGGACTTTGTCCTGTGTGCCCTGCTCTGTTTTGCCAGCTTCCCCACTAAGGACTTTGCCCTGTGTGCCCTGCTCTGTGTTGCAAGCTTCCCCGACAAGGACTTTGCCCTGTGCGCCCTGCTCTGTGTTGCCAGCTTCCCCGCTAAGGACTTTGCCCTGTGTGCCTTGCTCTGTGCTGCAAGATTCCCCGACAAGGACTGTGCCCCTGCTCTGTGCTGTAAGCCCCAGCCAAGGACTTGCCCTCTGTGTGCCATCTACTGTGTGCCTGCCCCAGACAAAGACCAACTCTCTGTGTGCCATTCTGTGAGTGAATTGACTTATTTCTACCAGGTCTGATTAGTCACAATAACTAGCTGGGTCCATCTGGGTGGCTGCCAGGGACCTATATTTAGTAACTGAGGTGCCACGTCCCTAATAGTGCGCGGTCCGGCGCATGCGCCATGGTAAGGGACACGGCCGGGCCTGGAAGACGTCTGCAGAGGAGAGGAGTCTCCCTGCGATGACGTCATGGCCGGGACGTATAAAGCGGTGCCGTTTCCAGAGCAGGCTACACACCTGTGTCAGACAGGCGCCGCTTGCACATTTGAACCCACATGACGATATGGTAAGCTCCAAGGAGACCCTTTCTATTATTACACCATTAGAAACCTTTAAACTCCACCACCCAACCTCCCCTCTCTGTATTAATCTTACTTTGGGACTTTCCACCAGAAATCGAGACCCGTACTACTACCTGCACTTCTTTTAAGGAACTGCTGGAGACAGTGCAAATATTGAATCCATGCAGCCACCAAGACAGGGATATTTAAGCCTCAGCTCCTTAAACAAGCGAACAGGAGAGGTTTTATGATAGGCGGACTAGTTCAACATCTGAGATTTCAGGTACCTATGACTAGTTACTACTATGAATTAATTAGTGTTACCCATTGCTATAGTCCTGTTAAAAATCTGCAGTACTAAAAATTTTGTACTAAGTCAGTAGAAGCTTTATGGTAACTATGTAGAGTTGGAGAGAATATTGGAAAGGATGGCCATCTAGTGGGAAAAGATGGTACCGCAAATTACTAAAAATATAGTCAATACGGGACTCCAATGATTTAGGTGGGAATGGTATAGCAAATATTAAGTATTATACGTATATTTGACTTTTATGATAAACAAAGCGATGAAATATTTTTCAGAGATAAATTTATACGTCCCTGCACCCCTATGCGACAATTGCAGGCTTGATGAGTGGGTGGACCTTGAAGGCACCTGGTTCACTGTAAAGGATCATTTGAGTAAGTTGAAATGCAAATGTAAATGTACTAAGTAATCTGTGAAAATTTCGGTACTCTAACTATGTATGTATTACAGACTACTCCTACATACCCCAATCTTCTGAAGAAGCGTGTGTAACAAAGAACGCGAAACATGTTAAGAGGAATCCCCAAGGCATGATCGTGGGTAGAGTTGAGCGAACTTCTAGAAGTCCGGGTTCTGCTGGTTCGGCCGAACTTCGGGACAAAGTCCGGGTTCGGGTCCGGACAGAACCCGAACTTTGTCCCGGACCCCGAACCCCATTGAAATCAATGGAGACCCGGACTTTTAGGTACAAAAAGTGCTGTAAAATAGTCCTGGAAGGTCCTAGAGGTCTGCAAAAGGAAGGAAATGTGGGTAAGGGTGGGACAAGGGACCTACAAAGAAATGGGGACAGGGAAATAACTTTAAATATTTTTAAAAAAATAAAAACATAAAAAATGCAAAAATGGAAATCATCTTCAAAATGGGTCTGAAAAGTATTAATTAACATTAGAGGCCATAGAACTGTTCTAAAATCATCTTCAAACTGTGTCAAAAAAGTATAAATAAGCCGGAAGTACCCATATCACTGTTCTGCAAAATGT
>BLSH010014656.1:132724-150203 GCA_018402905.1 Glandirana rugosa | reverse complement strand
TGGCGTTATCCGATGTGTCCAGAGTGTACCTCCGGGTGAGTAACCTACACTTCACAACGACAAGGTGTCTCGCTGACTGGGCACGCACGACGTATACTTTGAAGTGATAACGGACGACGACGAGCGTGTCAGAGAGGTCGTACACGTTCCACCTCAAGGTGGAACACCCGTGTAGCGTATACTCCGCCACTCGCCCTTCCTGCTTCAAGGCGAGGTCTCGTCTGTCCGCTCGTCGTCGTCCCACTCTTACGGCTTTCACGCGTGTCTGCCGGGTGTGAAATACGTCGTCGAGACTGTATAGGCCCAGCAAAAATCTTCCCGGTCTGGTGGTGTGCGACAATGGCCGAGATCTCGTAGCGGCTCTGGGCCGAGCCGGTTTGACGCACATCCCTTGCCTGGCGCATGGTGGTACAGAATTTTCTAAAAACGACCCGGATATGTCAGAGCTGCTGCATAAAGTGTGGGCCGTCTGTGCGCACTTTCGGCATTCTCACCCTGCTGCTGCTCGCCTGTCTGCTCTGGAGCGGAACTTCGTCCTTCCCGCTCACCGCCTCATATGCGATGTGCCCACAAGGTGGAACTCCACCTTGCACATGCTGGAGAGACTGTGCGAGCAGCAGCAGGCAATAGTGAAGTTTCATATGCAGCACGCACGGGTCAGTCGCTCTGTGGAACAGCAACACTTCACATCCAATGAGTGGGCCTCCATGTGAGACCTGTGTAGCCTATTGCGGTGTTTTGAGTACTCCACCAACATGGCCAGTGCCGATGACGCTGTTCTCAGCATTACTATCCCACTTCTATGTCTCCTTGAAAAAATACTTTGGGCCATGATGGAAGAGGATGTGGCACAGGAGGACGGGGAGGAGGAAGAGAGGTCATATCCACGGTTATCAGGCCAGTCATTCGCAAGTGGCTCGGAGGGTGGGTTCCTGCACCAGCATAGGCCAGGTCCAAAATATTTAAGCCAGGGCACAGTTCTGGAGGACGAGGAGGACGAGGAAGATGAGGAGGAGGAGGAGGAATCGCAGCAGGGTGGCACCCAATGCAGCTTGTGGGCATCACTGGAGCGTGGCTGGGGGAATACAGAGGACACAGATGATATACCTCCCACAGAGGACAGCTTGTCTTTGCCTGTGGGCAGCCTGGCACACATGGCCGACTACATGCTGCAGTGCCTGTGCAATGACAGCCGAGTTGCCCACATTGTAACTTCTTCTGATTACTGGGTGGCCACCCTGCTGGATCCCCGTTACAAGGACAACGTGCCGTCCTTAACACTGGAGCGTGAGAGGAAGATGCGCGACTACAAGCGCACGCTGGTAGAGGTGCTGCTGAGGGCATTCCCAAATGACACCGGGGGCTCAGTGGAAGCACAAGGCGAAGGCAGAGGAGGAGGAGGAGGAAGAGGCCACCAACGCAGCTGTGCCACCGCCAGCACCTCAGAAGGCAGGGTTAGCATAGCCGAAATGTGGCAAAGCTTTGTCAGCAGCCTGCCACAACAAACAGCCCCACCAGCCGGTAGACAAGGCAGCATTTCAGCAACATGGTGCAGGAGTATGTGTGCACACGCCTACACGTACTGACTGATGGGTCTGCCCCATTCAACTTCTGGGTCTCCAAATTGGCCACATGGCCTGAGTTTGCCCTTTATGCCTTGGAGGTGTTGGCCTGCCCTGCAGCCAATGTATTGTCTGAACGTGTGTTTAGCACGGCAGGGGGCGTTATCACAGACAAGCGCAGCCACCTGCCCACAGCCAATGTGGACAAGCTAACCTTTATTAAAATGAACCAGGCATGGATCCCACAAGACTTGTCTGTACCTTGTGCAGAATAAACATTTAGACCGGACTCACACAGCCATTCGTATACTTGTTTTTTTGAATAAGCCTCAATATTTTGGGGGCTACCCCAGTTATAAACAAACAAAAAAAACAGTGTTGGCTACCTCCTCCTCCTCCTCGACCACCGCCACTTCCACTACACTGTCACGGTCACGGCCTAGTCAACCTCTAGGCTCCTACTCCACATCCACCCCCCCTTCCCATTTTTTTTATTTGATTTTAATTTATTTTCCCTTTCCCCATTTTTTTGTAGGGCACTTGCCCTACTCTTACCCCCATTTTACGTCCTTTTGCAGCCCTCTAGCACTTGCCAGAACTTTGTTACAGCCATTTTTGTGCCTAAAAGTTCGGGTCCCCATTGACTTCAATGAGGTTCGGGGTCCGGGATAATGTTCGAGCAACGTTCGGTGCCGAACCCGGACTTTTTCCCAAAGTTCGTTCGGACCCGCAGAACCCGAACGTCCAGGTGTTCGCTCAACTCTACTCTTGGACAGACCCAGAACTGCAGCAATAGAAATGGAATGGATTCACCAAGCATTATGGCCCGGGGGCATGGATAATGAACCACCATCTTATGTTGCCTTACCAGCTTTCATCTCAAGGAAGACATACTCAGAAAATATTGCAACAGACTACACATCTCTCACGAAGGAGCAGATATTAATATCTTCCAAGACCTATCTAACATCACCCTGCAACATTGAAAGGAACTTTGCCCACTTCTAGATGTCCTGAGGGTGCACATTACATATGGAAATTCCCTTTTAGCTTATCTGTCAGCCATTTTGAGAGTACCGGAAGACCTTCCACACTACTTTGAGAATCTAGCCATCCTGTTGGTCATGGTTCCAGACTGGTATGATGAATTCCGCTCTCTCATACATGCCAGAGGATGTCCACACAACGACTGGATGGAAATTCAAGTCTCTAGATACAGACACCGCAGATCCCTGAGATGTGGTTCCCATTCTCCCCAGGGCTGCAGGCCACTCTTTGGGCCAAGTCCCATGGCTTCTCTGGTTCACCATCGACTCAGACAAGATGCCTAACCTTCTGACCAACTGGGACTTAACTGTTACAGTTAAGTTATCCCTTCACTCAGCTCAGATGCACAGTTCACTGTAGTTACTCTTTAAACCTTTATATTATGTTATTTGTTCATGGCTCCTGGATGTTCTGGTGCAGTTGCCACATTCTTCCACAGAGAACACCCAAGTAAGGGTACATGCACCAGGAAGTGCTACGTTTTCCTGCCTTAATGACTTTGTTCTGACCCATATTAAGCTTATGCAATATTCAACAGCAGAGTGTTCCGGGTACAGTAAATGGACTCGCACGCTAGTGCTTCCTGCTAACTGACACCCCATGCTGGTAATGCTGCCTGCTAGTTGACAAATCGTGTTGTTCGCTCAGGTACGCAGCTGTAACTACAGCTTTCCCCATCTCCATAGTCAGGTTTTGCCACCTGCTTGAATGGTTGCCCACCCGAAGCGTTAGTCCACGCATCTTCCTGCTTTGATAGAGACATCCTTTGGTCCTGAATGTGATTATACTGTTACTTTTTCTATGTTTGCGTTATACCTTTTCTTGCCATTTATGCTATAACCATCATTTTCCTTTCAGACTCCACCACATGTCTCTGTCTGGGACAATTTGAAGGGTTTAGATATATGTGTACTATACTTGTTATAGTCTAACCCTTTTTTCTTTGTGAATATATTTTTTTATCTGCAATATGCAGTATGAGAAAGGGTATGATCTGTCTTTGTTTGAGGTAACACATGCAATCTATGGCTGTGAACAAGGGACATAGGCTTTTTCTCCCACGCTCTTAAACTTTATAATCCTTTGAAGCCTGCTTGATGCACTGTTAACACCACATATATTGTCAGCCTTATGTGCTGCTACAGCTCTTTTTGAAATTCTAGGTGTCCTGCCAGCCAGGAGATATGGATGGGATATATGACTTCTAGACCTATTCTTATTCTCAGCACATGTCCCTAGTTCCCATTCAAGATTTTTTTTTTCCAAAATAAATTTATTGAAAGTTTTAAAAAGGTACAGGATATCAAACACCAGATACAGTGATGTGTACATTTATACAGAAAGTTGTGTCAGATATGGTTACATAACATAAATCTCTGACCCTCTTCTGAGATCTTATGATCTGTATAAAACCTGAATGACATTCACTGAACCATGTGGATCAATCCTCCATATTGTACATTGTGTAGTATTTTCGAGAGAAAAAAAGGGGGGGGGGCATCGGCAAAAAAACCAAAAAAACAAACAAGCATCCCCCCGCTTGTAAGGCTGCTGTGTCTGGGCGATAATGCTCCCAAACCAGTATGGGGGGGCTGCATGGCCTGTCCCCCCCGCGCCCCTTACGGGAACATGCTGCGTGGGGGGAGTGGGTGGATCCGCATCCCCCGACCCCAAGTGTCCTCCCTCTTCCGAACTCTCCAACGCGCTCATTGTACAATATGCTTTGGAGAAGTTACGCTCTGTCGATCCCGAGCTTGTCTGGTACAAGGGCCAGCAATCCATGTTTGATAGAGAACAAAACATATAATACCCTTAGAAATAACAAAGATGGCAATAACAGTAACAGGGGCAATAGCTACCGAGGCATTAGTATCTGTAGTTAGGGTGGTAAGGGTGTGAGAACGCCTCGCTGCTAATCGACCCCCCCAGAGCCCATCCCGATACCTCGGGACACAGAGTGTTGTAATTGGTTCGTGGTGGATACTGCAACTTTCTCCCAGCACTGGCTAGGAGAAGAGTATATAAATTAGGCCCCACATAAGTGTGTCTCCACCTAAAGGAACGTACTACATTGATTTGGGAGATGCCTCAGGGGCACAAATATAGAAATAGGGGCATGAAACTCAGAGGGAAAGGATGTCCCTAACCTAAGAGACACGCAGATGTAGAGTGCAAGAAAGGGAGAGGCGGGAAAAATAAGAAGTGGAAAGGGGGAGTAAAGAGGGGTTAGGGGTAGAATTCACCTAAACCCTCGCTACCTGAGTTACACACATCCCGAGTATATTTAGGTCATATAACGAATGTAGTCGTCTGTAGTTTTAAAATGGAACCAACAGGCCCAAATATTCCTAAATTTATCTGCGGAGTCTCTGGCTTGATGGATAAGTTCCTCCATATCCGCAATCTTTTCTATGCGACGTAGCCAGTCCTGGATAGATGGAGGGTCCGAGGCTCGCCAGTAGCAAGGAATGAAGAGTTTAGCTGCATTTACTAGGTGTATAGCTAGGGAATGTAGGTACGAGGATTTTGGGATGGAAGAGTGGTGCAGTAAAAATTGTGCTGCGGTGTGTTCCAGCGGGAGAGTCGAGATCTTACACGTAAGCTTATGCACTTCCTCCCAGAATGGTTTGATCAGAGTACACGTCCACCAGATATGTAATAGTGAGCCTGCCTGTGAGTTGCATCTCCAGCAAAGTGGAAAGACCCCTGGACTAAATTTGTGTATCCTAAGAGGCGTTCTATACCACCTGGAGTACAACTTATATCCATTTTCTTGGGTCAGAACGTTGGACGAGCCTTTGTGTACTAAAGTGTGCACCTTTTGCCATTCCTGATCTGATATTTCAATCTGTAGGTCTGCCTTACATTTGCTACTTGCGTTATTGCCTTTGGCTGTGTGGGCTTGAAAGAGCTGTGAATAAATGTCAGAGATTAAATGACTTTGTGGCTCTTTTTTCAGGCATAGTGTCTCAAAAGGTGTGTGTGGTCTGGCCCAGTTGGGTGAGGTCCCTGGTCTACTCAAGAAATGTTTGACTTGTGCATATGTCCAGAAAGAAAAGGAGCCATTCCCATTACGTGATGCTAAAGCTGAAAGGGACATTAGATGTCCTTTGTCAAAGAAATGCCCTGCTCGGACGTCCGGGTGAGGCCAATCTGTGGCAAGAAAAGAGTGTGTCATGCCAGGGGCAAAATCCGGGTTGTGGCTAAGGGGAGTTAGGGGACCTGGGGATGAAGAGAGACCAAACTTCCTGCAAGCCGTGTGGAATGCTAAAATTGTGGGTCCTATGAGGGGATGTGTCTTACATAGTGTAGGGACCTGTTTGTAGTCTGTCCAGGGGAGTTGATGTAATGCAAGGAGGGATATAGAGTGTTCCAGTGAGACCCATGTTTTCACCTGTTGGTGTATGTTCCAATCGACCACTCTGGTCAGTTGACACGCCAGGTGGTATTTCTGGATATTTGGGAGCCCTATGCCACCCTTCAGCTTGGGGAGAGTCAGAGTTAAATAGCTTAGTCTCGGCTGTTTTTTGTCCCAAAGAAACTCCGTGCACGCCCTACGGTAAGCCACGAAAAAGGTTGGGGGAAGTTTCATTGGGATGGCCTGGAAGAGATACAAGAACCTAGGAAGAACGTTCATCTTCAGGATTGCGGCTCTTCCAAACCAGGAAAAAAGGCCCGATGACCAAGCCTTTAAGTCCTTCTGTATATTTCGGATTAGGGGGAGATAGTTCTTATCATATAAGTCTGAGAGTCTCTTTGGCAGCTGAATGCCCAAGTACGTTATGCTGTCATGACTCCATTTGAATGGAAAATTGGATTGGCATTGTATAAGAGCGTGTTGAGGTACTGAAACATTTAAGGCATATGATTTAGAATAATTTATCTGCAAGTTGGTTAGGGACCTGAAGTCTTCAAAATCCTTAATTAAATTGGGGATAGTAATATGCGGCTCTGTGAGAAAAAGGAGAACATCATCTGCAAAGGCAGCAAGTTTGTGTGTCTTGCCTGCAATTTCAATGCCCTTAATATCTGGATTGAGTCGGAGGCGCCGGAGGAGGGGTTCAAGCATTAAGATGAATATCAGCGGAGAAAGGGGCATCACTGACGCATTCCATTGGATATCGAGAAGGCATTCGACAGGTGGCCGTTGACCCGTACTCTGGCTTTAGGAATGGAGTAAATAGCTTGTATGAAGTGTAGCATTCGTCCTGGAAGACCAATAGCTTTAAGAGCCTCAAATAGCTAGTCCCATGCCACCCTGTTGAATGCCTTCTCTGCGTCGAGGGAAAGAAAGAAGCCTGGTTTGTGGTTGTTCGTAAGCCAATGGTGTATGTTTATCGCCCTTACTGTGTTGTCTCGGACTTCTCGGCCCGGTACAAAGCCTACCTGATCCTGAGATATTAACTTGGGAAGTAGGGGCAGAAGACGATTCGCAATAATTTTCGTATATAGTTTCAGGTATACGTTCAGAAGGGAAATCGGTCTATAATTTGTCACTAAACAGGGGTCCTTGCCTGATTTAGGTATTACGGTAATGTGGGCTTCCAGGAGGTCTCGGGGTGGATTCCGTAGAGAGTCTAGGGAGTTAAAGGCCTGGAGGAAGTGGGGAACCAGTGTATCTCTAAACGTCTTGTAGTACCCGGCCATTAAGCCATCTGGACCTAGGCTCTTCCCAGGTTTCATTTGTTTAAGGTCTATTGCTACCTCCTCCTCCGAAAGAGGTCAATCTAGATCTCGGGCGTCTGTCATGGAGATTGGATTGGGGCTATATTTTCTTAGGAAGTCTGTGATTTGCTAGGGTCTGCCTATAGCTTCCTGATTCAAGTTGTTCGCCAAGAGGTTATAAAGCTGGGAGTAGTAACGTACAAACTCCTCGGATATGTCAGAGTTTGTTGTGAGTTTTTTGCCCACTGAGCTATTTATCGAGTGGATTGTCGTCCCTGCTTTCTTGGCTCTCAGCATCCTAGCCAGTAGCTTTCCTGATTTATTCTCGAATTCGTAGAAGAACTTTTGGGATAAGACAAAATTGCATCTTATTCTTCTATCCAGTTCCTCTAGTAGGTCTTGAGTGAGGTCCTGTAGGGTTTGTGTCGCTTGTGACCGTTTGTGTACGGTCTCCAGCATTTGTATACGTGTCGTCAGGTCCCTAATGCATTTTTGCCTCTCCCTTCTGCGTCTAGTCGTAATCGAAATTAGGATACCCCTGATCACACACTTGTGTGCCTCCCATCTGGTCATAGGCGAGATCTCAAGGGCGTCATTGTCTCGGAAATAGTGCTGTAAATGGTCATCGATCTCCTTGACCGCTGTGACGTCGGTCAGGAGAGTCGGATCTAATCTCCATATCTGTGGGTGGGTAGGTGCATCTGGGATATGTAAGGTGACCGATATGGGATGATGATCCGATGGGAACATTGGGTGTATTGATGCATTGCGGAGCATCGGCAGATCTCTTTGAGAAATGAACAAATAGTCCAATCTAAAGTATCTTTGATGTGGAATGGAGAAGAACCTATAATCTCTACCATTTGGACTGAGCGTTCGCCAGGTGTCATGTAGTAAAAGGGAGTGCAAGTGTTGTTTAATGGCTCTAAGGGCTCTGTATGGTATGGAAGACTTCCCATTGGAAGTATCTTGCAGAGGGTCCAGTGGGACATTAAAATCACCTCCCAAAAGAAGAGTTCCTTCGTAGAAGCGGGACAGTTTTTGCGCTGTTTCTCTAAAAAAGGTCACTTGGTGCTTATTAGGGGCGTAGATATTTGCAGACGTAATGGGTTTACTGTGGTAGCAGCCCTTTAAAAAGAGATATCTACCATTGTCATCTGCAAGGGAATCTGAAAGTTGGAATGGGCAGTGTTTGGCCAGTATTATGGAGACTCCTCTCGACTTTGCCTCTCGATTAGTGGCATGATGTACAATGGGGTAGCGGGCATCAGTGATCTTAGGGATAGCGTCTCTCCAAAAGTGCGTTTCTTGGAGGAATATTATGTCCGCCTTATTCCTGTGCATAGTTAGAAGAAGCTTTGATCTCTTTTCTGGTGTGTTGAGTCCCCTAGCATTAAGCGAGACAATTTTTTTTTTTTTTTTTTTTTTTTAATCTGGTTTTATTGAAATTTTTTGAAACATAACAGGATAATTGTCAATCACATTAATGACAGAGGAAATGAAAAAGAAAGTACAATGTACCTTGCTAGTGGCTGCAGATAATATATAAGTACAAGGCAGTATATGCTTGAGCTAGAGGTTATACTCAACTGTAGCAGAAAATTAGTTACATGCAAAGATTTGTGCAAGGCAGGGAAATTGGAGAACTGGATGTTATCCCCGCAGTATTAACTATGAACTAGAAGTTAACAATGGAAATATAAACCGGTGAAAAGAGGTGTGAAGGGAATGAAATCCAAGGGAGGGGGGTGGGGGGCCTGCAGAGCACTTAAACCTGAATTGTTGCCCTAGAGAGGGAGAAGTCTAGTTCAAGTTCAGGGAGCTCGAATTTTGCGGTCATATGAGAAGGTGACAGAGGTGAGGTTTATTGGTTTAGTGGGCCAAGTATAGTCCGCAAAGTTTTTCCAGCGTTTACAGAAAAGTCGGGAAGCAGATGGAAGGTTGAAATCCGTTGTCGCCTTTTCTTTTTGGAGTTGGGTTGTCAGTTCCTGCGAGACTTGGGATATTGATGGGCCAGAGGTGGTCATCCAATGTTTTAGAATTGTTCTCCGTGCTGCAAAGAGGCATAATAGGGTCCAATCTTTATGGAGGGCGGTTGAGGTGGAGGACCAGGATAGAAGTTGTTTGTCCCAGTAGCCGAAAATTAAAAGTAGGGGGTCCTTTGGAATTTGCAACAAGGTAATATTGTAAATAAATTCGATGGTTTTGTCCCAAAAGGAGGAGATGAAGGAGCATGACCAAAATCGGTGGGCCAAGGAGGGTCTTGGTTGAGAGCAATGAGGGCAGCTCGTAGAAGCAGCATTGAGACTGTCCCAAAGGAATGGGATGTATGCCCGATGGATGATCTTCAGTTGAGTCTCCTTCCATTGTTCACATGGAATCAGTTTTAATGTTTTTTGGTATCCCTGTAAGATTTTGTCCATGAGGTTGACGCCTTGAAAGTCCTTTCCCCAATGTTTAGCTGAAGTTGAGGTGAAAGGAGGGGGATGTCTTAGCCAGCAGTGGTTTGTAAATGTCCGATATAGTGTAGGAGTTAGTTTCAAGAAGATCATCAATGATTGACATCTGAAATCTCTTGGGGTCATCTTTGCAAAGACCCTTTTGGTGTTGGGCGCATTGCCAGTAGTGGAACTCGTGGCTTCGTGGTAAGGAGAAGTGCTTGGCTAGGGTAGAGAAGGGTTTCATGTGGCCTGTGTTCAGGTCACAAAAGGAAGCAAAGGTGGAGAGGCCCCTTTCCTGCCAGATGGAAAATGCTTGGTGGAGGGTGCCTGGAGGGAAGTTTGGGTTCCCTTGACTTGGGAGGCGTATGGATAGTTGTGCTGGGAGGTTCAATAATTTGTGTATTTCCCTCCACGCTATAGCTGTGTCTCGCAGTAGCGGGTTATGCTGAAGTTCAGAGGGTAGTTTTTTCCAGGGAGCGTGGAGAATAGCCCTCAGGTTAAAGGGATGAGTCATCTCTTGCTCTAATACCAGATTTGCATATCTGGAGGCATCTCTTGACCAGTCCAGCCCTATTCTTAATAAACAAGCGAGATTATACAGTCTGATGTTGGGAAGACTAATGCCACCGCCAGTTCTGGGGAGATGTAATTTGGATAATGCTATGTGTGGTCTTTTTCGCTGCCATACGAATTTTGAGATTATTTTGTTAAGGGATTGGATATCTTTGTGCTTGAGTAGCAAGGGGATTGTTTGCAAGGGGTACAGCAGGCGAGCGAAGCTAACCATTTTGAATAAATGGCATCTCCCCAGAAAAGACAGAGGCAGGTCCATCCAGTTCTCCAGCTCATGGGTGATCTTAGAAAGTATAGGAGGAAAGTTCAGAGAGTAGAGGGGGTGTTCCCGATTTTTATGCCTAAATAGGTGATGTGGGATTTGGCTAGGGGGAAGATGGAATGTGGGATCCAAGCCCTTTTGGGGTTGGGGCCTATGGGGAGAATTTTGCTCTTATTGTAGTTTATCCATAGTCCTGAGATGAGTTTAAAATCGTTGAAGATAAGTGTGATGGTGTGCATGTCTTTTGCGGGATCCGAAGAGAATATAAGGACATCATCTGCGAAAAAAGCCGAGCGGAGTTCTTGGCGCCCAATTTGAATACCATGTAGGGGGGCTGTGATGTTGAGGCACCTGGACAGGGGTTCGATCGCTAGATTAAATAGAAGGGGGGACAGTGGGAAACCCTGTCTTGTGCCTTTGTGGAGTCTAAATTCTTCAGAGAGGAGACCAGCCACCACCAGCCTGGCCGCGGGTGTAGAATACATGGCCTGGATCAGGTGAACGAACGGGCCTGTAAAACCCATCCTTCCCAGGACCCGGAAAAGCCACTGGAAGCTGACATTGTCAAAAGCTTTTTCCGCGTCCAGGGTGATGATGGCATAGTCCCCCTCCTTGTGTTTGTCAGCATGATTTAGGATCGTGAGCACCTTACGAATGTTTAACTAGGCTGTTCTGCCCCTAACAAAGCCTGATTGTGCGGGGTCTATCAGTGACGGGAGGATGTCTGCTAGCCTAGTGGCGATTATTTTAGATAATATCTTCATGTCTAAATTTAAGAGTGAAATAGGGCGATATGAGCCCGGTTCCAATGGGTCTTTACCTTTCTTCTACAGCAGCTTTATTAGTGCTTGATTACCCAAGGGAAGGTACTGACCTCCCTCCCAGATGCCTCTGTAGACCTCGAGGAGAGTAGGCACTAGGGTATCATGAAGGGATTTATAAAATTCGCCCGTGAGATCATCAGGGCCCGTGGCCTTTTTAGGGGATAGGTGTTTGATGGCTAATGAGATCTCGGAGCTCGTAATAGGGGCATTCAGTTTGTCGAGATCGGTTTGAGAAATCGAGGAAAGATGTACTTGGTCTAGAAACTTCTGGGCTAGGTCATCGTCGGTTCGATCGGGGGCATATAGGTTTTTATAGAAATTGGTCATGACTTGGTTTATAGCCTGGGGGGTAGTTGCAAGGACTCCCTCAGGGCAGTCCTTGCCAGGATGTGTGTGGGGGTGTATGGGCCCCCGGGCTAGTCTGGCCAAAAGTCTGCCCGCCCTGTTGCCATATTTATAGAAATGAGCTTCGAATTGGTTTCTTTGGGCTAGTTTTAATCTAGAGCTGGTTGATTTGAGCATGGTCAGGGAGTGTTTTTTAAAAGTGGTCGCGTAGGCAATTATTTTCCCTCTGAGGAAGGCCTTCCCCGCGTCCCAAAATAGATTTGGGTTGGTTTGGTGAGAGGAGTTGGCCTCGGAGTACTTTGAAAATCAGCATTATTGTGGAGATAACGTGGGAAGCGCCAGCTATTAAGTTGTGGATGTGACATGGTGTCCTGAAAGGAGAGTGAAATGGGAGCGTGATCTGAGATGCCAATCTCATGGATTTCCGCGTTGGAAATTAAGGGTACTAGGGAGTCTGTGATGAAAAAATAGTCTATTCTTGTAAAGATGTGATGAGGGTTGGAATAGAAAATGAATTCTCTCTCGAGAGGGTGGAGTAAAAGCCAGGGATCGGACATGCATAGGGAGTCCATAGTGGATGCTAGGAGTGTGGATTCTAACATTCCGTGGGTAACCATTGTTTTTCGGGGGGCGGGATCTATCTTCTGCTTTGTGGTATGTAGAGTTAAAGTCTCCCCCAACTATGTGAGGGATATGAGGTTCTTTTGTTAGGCTAGAGGTTAGGCTGGTGAAAAATGGGGTACTCGGACTGTTGGGAGCATATACATTAGATATCCGTAAGTCTTTGTCATGCGGATGTGAATGGTCAGGAGACGGCCCTGAATGTCAGAGTGTTCGGAAATTAATTTGTATGGGAGATTTTTGTGAATCAAAATTATGACCCCTGCTTTGCGGTTGAGAGCATCTGAGCCGTAGACCGAGCCAACCCAAAGCTTCCTTAAACGGTGGAAATCTGGTTGTGTCAGGTGGGTCTCCTGCAGGAGGGCTATGTCCGCTTTTAATCTCTTAAGGTGACGTAGGATTTTCATCCTTTTAATAGGGGACCTAAGGCCTTTCACGTTCCAGGAGACGCATCTCATGTGGGTAGGACGGTAGGAAACATTTGAGCTTGGTGTGAAGGTTGGGAACAGGTATTCTGTATCAGTGACCGCGGTTTGAATAAGGGATACTTAGGGCAATCGTCTGCAGACAGAGGGGCTACGATGTGTGTGTGTAGGTTTTGGTCTTGGGAGAGGGGTGGATATGGAGGGAGGGGTGAGAGAGGGGGGAAGAAGTGCATTAGAGCAAAGAATATAAAGCAGAGTCTAACTAAATTTACGTCTAACTTCGCTTTTTTCCGCATGGGTTCGCAGGCAGGGGTTGCTCCTCACCATCAGCCATTTGTCACCTATGTGAGATAGCCCTTGTGAAGAATTCGGGCAAACCCCTATGGTAAGGATAGAAGGAGGTTACTGCTAGGTGATGGAGGAGAGAGGTGCCGCTTGTGACTGAACCCATGTGGAAAGAAGGTCGGCAATACAAATATTACAATGCAGGTGATCATAACATAACCATACATTACATTTACAAACCGTATCCTGGCATGACCAGTATCAAGGGCTTTAGGCCCAGGTGTGTGCCTAGGAAAGTATCTTGAGAGTGACCAAAGTTCTTCAAAAGAATTTGGACGTGGAGTGCAGTGAACCGATTACAGGGTAGCCTTTTTCAGCGAAGTTCTCCTGGGTGTTGGGATCCAGAGGGTTTGTGGCGTTTGGGTGAGTCCTTTCTGGGGCTGCGCTGGTCCAGGGGCCTGCTAAGTGGAGTGGCTTTAGCGTGCGATGGTGAACGCTGAGCATTTGTTATGGTGCGCAGATATTTCTCTGCCTCCTGGGGGTCCTGGTAAGTGAGTTGTTCTCCGCTGTGTGATTTTAGTCGCAAAACAAGCGAGACGATTTTAAGGGAAATGTGTTATATGATGGTCGGTTAGGCTTGGTATGAGCGGGCATGGTGCAACGAGAATAGGTTCAATGTATACTGTGTGCAGCGAGGGTGCAGGCGAGGAAGTGGGGGGAAGGGGGGAGAGTCAGCAATGAAAGACAAGAAGAAAGGAAAGAGTTAGCAGAGGGGTAGTCTAGACTATAATAGAGTTTAGGGAACGAGGTACCCTAATGTGGGTGAAACCGGTGACCGGAGAGAGCCCGCTCTCCTGTCCAAATATTGTACGGGTTAAAAGAGGAAATGTTACCGGAAAAGTACAGTGGCTGCTGTGTACCGCAGTACCAGAGGGGGAGAGAGGCACAGTTAGACTAGAGGCGATCTGCCACTGAGTGGGGTGAGAAGTCTGAGCGTTGAGGGTGTGTGACCTAAGGGCACCGGACAGGAGACCGAGAGAGTAGTACGAAAACTGGAAAACTGGAAGGCGGAGGGTGTGTGCTCTTTGAACGGTTTTCCAAAATGAATTATGCTAACAGTGCTAACAGTGTAGATCCGCCGATGACACTACTATTGTTGTCCTCAATAATAAAGATAACCGAAACAGAAAGAGAACCTCCTTATTGAAATGAAATGCAAGAGGTAGAGTTAGGCGACCTCTTATGTGCCACCTACTTACCCTGACTGGTACCTGGCATGAGACCCTTTTTCAGGTGTCTCCGGAGTATCTCTGGGAGTCGCAGGCCAGGGGGGGTAGTCCCCCCTGACATTTGTTTAGGGGCTAGGGGACTATGTCTCGCCTACAATGAACATGGGTGGTGGAACGCCCCAGTCTTGTGATATCCTCTATTGCACTATATTGTGTACCTAACAATGTCTTCCCACCCCTCTTCTGGAGATCTTGGCTGCAAGGGTGTCTTGGGAGCTTATACAGTTTGTGCTGCCTGGGGTCATGTGATTGGCCTTGGAAGTGTATGCCCAGTACATGTGGGTGCCTGCCTCAGGTATACCCTCCTAGGCCTGACCTAGAGTACATGGCCTCGCCCTTCATTCTCAAGATGGGGGAGGATTCCGTTTGGGGGATATGGAACCGAGGTCTAGCCCGAGTTAGGCTGAAGATCCGCCGAGAGGACGAGGGAGCACCCTGCCCAATTCTATGCCATCAAAACAGACAGACGCCTTTAGAGGGGTGGTTTTGTCCCACTAGGCCAGTCCAAATATCCCAGTTTTGGTCTCAGTTCTAGGTGTGTTTTGAGACTCCGCAATTTCCCTTCCCCCGTAGGCACAGGGAACGGGAACAGCCACGCCTGGGTAGCCTCCGTTAATTAAATTTAATTTAAAATTAATTTAAAATTCAAAATTAATTTAATTTAATATAATACAAGCCCCAATTAGTGGGCTTTTTGTGCTCCCTCGCTCCACCTCGCGCCTCCAGCCACCCTACACATAGTCTCCGCTATCCATCATTTCAATACATCTATACAGAATTTTATACCAGTAAGAACAATTCAACCCCGACAGGCCCGCATACAGACTTAGACTATGGGATTGCTCCTGGGTATGTGGGAGTATAAGATAGTCACCTCAACCCAAAATCAAGCAATCTCCAGTAACATTTACCCTTGAGTGATTGGTCGGCTTGGGGAGGACGGCATCCAGGGTGCAGTCATGATGGAAATTTCCTTTTTTTCTTTTTTAACAAATATATATGTCATGGCGACCACTCGGCCTCGCAAGACTAGCCCAAGACAATGCTGATGGACATGTTGTAATATTTACGTGTATGATGAAGGGGACCTGGTTACAAATTTACCTGGTGTTAGCAGGATGCAGGCTGTAAGGGAGAGGTATCTGCAGTGTGCTACCCTGGATATCGCCCCCCCCGCCACAGGACTCAGGATCCTGTTGGAGGAAAACAAATAGGCATTAACAATAAACATATGCACATCGTGTCAGGTATACATGCCTGTCTACTAACGGACAAGCTGAAGCTAGTGTGCAGGAACTCGAACTGTCTGAGAGGTGCTTGGGATGGGGAACTGAAACCCTATGGGGAGTGGCTCCCCCTAAGTGCATAGGACCATGGGCTGCTAGACCAGTGTCTTTGAGTGCATCCATTTTGGTATAGTGTGTATCGAAGACTGAGCCCTGGGTGGCTGTAGATACCTTCGGCCAGACCTGCAGGTTCCAGGGTGCAAGAATTGGGGCCTGTCGATGGAAGTTAGAGGGGGACCCCCTTTGCTATCTACGGCAAGAAGCTGTAAATCTATGGGGGGGATGCTGTAACACCACTGTGGTCCATCATTGGGTGCTTACTGAAATTGTCCCGCCCATCCCTGGGCCGAATATCCATTGTTGACCCCCCCTAATAACCGTATCTGGGAGGGGGTAGAAACTTGATGGACCCTTGGCCATAGATGGTAGAAGCTAGCATCCCTGGGGACCCCCAAGGGATTAAGGGACCACTGTAAGTAGGAGAGGGGCAGCAAATGTCAGAATTAGGGATGCTGTACTTTTGCATATAGAGGTTGCTAAACTCAACCCGGGATCATCTCAAGATAAGGGCAATAAACTGAACAAAACATCAGAATACTTTGCCAAGGGGGGGTGCCAAAACACTCAAAGGGAGGTTATGGATCCCGTCTTGCTCATCGTGTGTGCGGAGCTTTTGTAGGGCTGGGTTCAGGCTAGAGACTCAATCCCGCCCGGCGAGCTCTAGTCTCCGATGGTGACCGACACCTGCGACCTCTTTGATCCAATGCTTCCATGGGCTCTTCCCTGGCTTTTGGTACAGAATTGGGCGTACCAGTTTGGTACCTCCGGTATTGGAATCTCCAATGTGGAACAGAATGCTGGGAGGTCTTCCGGTACCTTCAGTGTGGCAGTACGGCCCACGGATGTTGCCGACAAGCAGAAGGGGAATTTCCATTTATAATGGATGTTTCTGGATCATAAGATTTCCAACAAGGGTCGGAGATCTCTGTGGTGTTGAAGTGTAATGGCAGATAGGTCTTGGTACAGATTTATTATTATTCCCTTCGTACGTAATTTGTATTCTGTTGCGAGCTTTACAGAGAATCTCTTCTTTTAAACGAAAGTCCGTCAGACAGCATATCACGTCTCTTGGAGGGTCCGTTTCTCCACCTCTAGGCCTCAGGGCTAGAGTTGAGCGAACCCGGACTGTAAAGTTCGGGTCCGTACCGAACTTTGGGGTGTTCAATGTATGAAGTACAGATGTAATGTGTGAAGAACATCTTTTCTAGGCAAAGAAAAGATGTTGTGTGTGAATAAAAGATGTGCAAGCATTAGCAGCAATAAGAAAAGCGACAGACTAAAAAGAAGTGTTCTTCACACTTCTTTTTAGTCTGTCACTTTTCTTATTGCCGCTAATGCTTGCACATCTTTTTTTTTTTACTTTGAAAGATTTTTATTTTTCAAAGACATTCAAATACAGGTGATAGCAGTAATATCCATGTGAGTACATATAACATTGCAGTAACGGGTTACATGGTATAAGGCATTGCTTAAGTGGAGCGGAGAATACAAGTAACCAAAAGAAAACAATAGAGAGAATGTGGAATCATAAGACAACGGTGTAAGTATGAGAGTCAATGAGGGGTCAGGGCCCACCGCCCAGTGAGGTCGGTGCCGTGCACCCGAACCCCTCCGCACAAACATTGTACTTATCCAGTTAAGGATACATCTCGAGTTCAGGGTAGCCTAAGTCAAAGTGCCACGTAGCTCCAAGCAATGTGTTGCTCATGAAGGCAGGGTGCACTTTGGATGCTTTAGCCATAAGTTCCATCTCTTCAGGAAGAGGGGGACCTGGAGGTGAGCTTTAGCAAACAT
>BLSH010014656.1:97670-118337 GCA_018402905.1 Glandirana rugosa | reverse complement strand
CGTCGGCGGTTGTCCGTGGGGGCGCGTTCTTAGTAGGAGTGGACGGCTATATCGTGTCCGCCACCAAGAAGACTACGCTGGTAACGATAACCTTCGTCACCTGTGTCGTCAGTGATTACGACATGTTTTTCCATACCTCGAGTACGTGTTCCTTGACGTTAGGGTGTGACGGTCTGACCTCGTCCGACTCCTTTCTGACAGATGACACCTCCTACTGTGACGACGAAATGAGCGGAGTCAACGGTTTGAGTGTAACGTCTTGTTTCTTGACGTACTTTTCCAGTATCTGGACCTTTTAGCGTCGTCCTCCTTGTTAGAACATAGCTTGGGGAGGATACGCTGGGAATAAGTTTCAGGAAGGCCTATTATGCGCAGATTGTTCCTCCTGCTGCGATTTTCCAGGTCTATGACCTTTTCATGCAGTTCTTTGTTCTGCAATGTGAGTTTGGCAACTGAGGCGAGTAAAGCAGCAGTGTCATCCTCCACAGTAGACAGTCTTTCCTCAGCCTGCTCCAGTCTGGCAGTGTGGGATTGCAGTTCCTTGTGCATGAGCTCCATACCTTTTTGTACAGCATTAGTGACTGCTGTGTCCACTGCTTCCAATAGCAATGGTCGCATCAGAAGAACCACCGCCTGTGCTATATCGGCAGGTGAGGATGATTCTTGCGCGGGGGTGCCTGTTGGCGGCTGCTGTTGCGGCGGGTCATCGGATCGCTGATGAGGAGGGGATGCGGCTACCATCGCTGCATAGGAGACTTGTGCTGGAGCGTCTGCGGCCATGTTGGAGGCGCCGCGCTGCTTGTCTCCGCCGGGTGTCGGGGGGGAAGCGCTCTGCCTCTGATTCACCCGCTCCACAAATCGGTCCATGCGGGTTGGGGGACTAGAGAGGGGAGTCTCTGGGTCTTTTCCTCCGTGTGCTGCCTGTTTTTTTAGGCGGGTATAGGGGCAGAGGAGCGGAGCGGTCGTCTCCTAGCTCCTCTCCATTCGGCGCCGGAACCGGAAGTCTCAATTTGGACATTTTCACTTTTGTTGCCAGCGGTTTAGACATTAATGGCTATGTGTTGAGTTATTTTGAAGGGACAGCAAATTTACACTGTTATACAAGCTGTACACTCACTACTTTACATTGTAGAATAGTATCACTTCTTCAATGTTGTCACATGAAAAGATATAATAAAATATTTACAAAAATGTGAGGGGTGTACTCACTTTTGTGAGATACTGTAACTCCACCTTCCCTTTCTGGACTTACATCCAATTAAGACACTTTTTCTTTTTTTTTCTTTTTTTTTCTCTTTCAATGTTTTTATTGATATTTTCAAGGAATACAACCTCAGTATAGAACATCAACTGTAGAGTACAGAAGAAATATGCATTTCAAATATAAGTAGACACGTTAGCATCTGTTGTGATAACATTTGAGAAAATACAAACGATACCATACGTATAACAACCGCATCCAGTCAGGTGGTGTTAGCTTTACGTTACCTGCTCAAACAATAAGGCAGCAGAATGCGGTTAAACAAGCTAATTAACCAGGACCCACTAGAGTGGGGAGTCAAATAATGAAAGGGGCGTATAAAGTGCTCCAGAGAACAATTATTCACAAATCTCTGCTTCCCCCTTTAGGAAGCCCCCCCGCCCACCTCTGTGGGAACAAAACTGTGAGGTAGGGGGTCTTTCCAGACCGGGAGCGCAGCGCTAAGTTTGGTCTAGTACCTAGAATCCCCTGGGTCAGATCTCGGGGAGGCACAGGGGGAGGAAAGCCCCCAGTCGCCTGAGTCAGGGTCTGTGGGTCCCCTTTCCCTAGAGTCCCCTAGCAAAGGGAAAATTATCATAGTCAAACAGGAATAACAATCGATAAGATTCTGTACATAAAGGGGTCAAAGAGGGAAGGAGAGGATAAAGAGAAGAGAGAAAAAGAGAGGGGAGAAACAACAAGAAAAGGAAAGAGTGAAGACCGAGTATAGCGAACCTCCGGATGTCAAGAGGAGCCCGGGATGTGGCCCGGGAAGAGTGGGATTTTCATATAAAGAGCCCACGGGTCCCACATTGTTTCAAACCTATCTTCTTTATCTAATAATTTATCTACTAGAAGTTCCTGGGCCATGATCCAGGAAATCTTTCTCTGTGTAGCGGGAAGAGAGACTTTGGGGCTCTTCCAGGCCCTAGCAATGGTAATCTTGGCTCCTACTAGCATGAAGTTAAGAAGAAGTTGTTTATTGTTGGGGAGTCCCACCACCCCCTGAAGAAGAAGCGCAACCTCAGGGGATGGCGGGATGCAATGTCCCAACACTGTCTTTGCCATGGAGAAGAATCTTTTCCAAAAGGACCTGATGCGTGGGCAAGTCCACCAAATATGAGACATGGTGCCCCCTAGCCCGCAACCCCGAAAGCACAAGGGGGAAGAGGTGGAGTACATTTGGGACAGCCGTGCTGGTGTGTAATACCATCTCATCAGTACCTTGATATTGGCTTCTATTAATGTAATGTTCATAAGGCCTTTCTGTGCTCTTTGAGTCGCGAGAAACCAGGACCCTGGCTGTAGCTGCATATTTAATTCCTTTTCCCAAGCCTCAGCATAGGCTGGTTTATCAGTTCTTTGAATCAGTAGGGTGTATATTATGGAGATACCTCCCCTCTGGGCTGAAGCTTCCGTGCACCACGTCTCATAGTCAGTTGGCCTTGGGGTATTGTCCCTGTCCTTCCATATCCCCTGTAAAAAATGGGAAATTTGCAAAAACCTAAAGTATTCCTCTGTTGGCATTTCAAGTTTAGAGACGCAATAAGATTTGGAAATCGGGCCTTGTCGTGTAAAGAAGTTACCTATTGTAAATAGGCCCTTGTTGAGCCACCACTTGAAAGCTTGTATATTTAGCCCCGGTGGAAATGCCGGGTTGTTGAAGATGTGGGATAGTGGTTTGATCAGTGAGGTTAAGGAACCTGTCTTATATAGATTATCTGCCAAGGCTACGGAGTGAGAGAGGGTCCGGGCCAAGATGGGTGGGCGTGCATTGGGATGACTCCACAATAGAAAATCTATTGTGTGATTAGGGATTGCTTGACGTTCCATTGCTACCCAGTCCGGCTTGGGGCCTCTAGAGTACACCCCTGAAACCTGCGCTAACTGTGCAGCCTGATAGTAGGACCACAGGCAGGGCAATCCCAGACCTCCTTGTTTCTTTGAATGGGTAAGTGTTTCTCTGCGGCATCTGTATCCCCTCTTCCCCCAGACAAATGAAGTAATTTGGGATTGAACTCTCTGGATCTGACTTCTACATAAAGGAATTGGGAGCGACCTGAACAGGTAAAGAATACATGGTAATACGTTCATTTTAGTTGAGTTAATGTTTCCTATCCAGGACAAGCCCGCGGACGACCACGATCGCAGGTCTGCTGCAATGGTTTTGAATAGAGGAGGATAGTTTGCTGCAAACAATTTTTCGATTGAATTGGTCAATTGAATGCCTAGGTAAGGTATGTCTGGGAAGCCCAGGCGAAAGGGAAATGTGTTTTCAGTTGTTCTACTGTTAGCGCTGGGACTGAGACATTAAGGGGCAGTGATTTTGCAGTATTTACCCTGAGGCCAGAGACCTTACCGAACTCCCTTAGAAGCCCAAGAACATTAGGTGTCGTAATTAGGGGATTTGTTATAAATAGCAAGAGGTCACCCGCAAAGAGTGCATATCTGTGCTCTTGTGGTCTGCAATTCACCCCCTTAATATCTGGATGGGTTCTAATCGCAATCGCCAGGGTTTTTATTACTATTGCAAAGATTATCGGGGATAAAGGGCAGCCCTGTCTGATACCTTGTGTGATGGAGAGGGTTTCAGAATACTGCCCTAATAGGCGTACTTGCACGTTGAGATTGGTATATAAAGCTGTTAAAGAGGTGATAAAGTGAGGACCAAACCCCCATCTGCGGAGAACTTCAAAGAGATATGGCCAAGACACCTTATCGAAGGCCTTATGAAGGTCTATGGTAAAGTAAGAACCCTTCCTGGGAGGGGCCGCCGTCCCAATGGGATTTTAACAAAGAGATGATATTAATGGCTCTTCTTACCTGGTCCGGGCCCTGTCTCCCCGGGATGAATCCCAACTGGTCTTTATGTATATATTGTGAGCTGAACCTTGATAATCTAACTGCTAGGATTTTTGTCATTATTTTGATGTCATTATTTATTAGGGCGATCGGGCGGTAATTTGCGATATCGCTATGGTCTTTACCCGGCTTGGGGATTACCGAGATGAACGCTGCATTTAATTCCCTGTCCAGGGAAGTGCCCTCTCGGGTTTTGTTAAAGAAGCGAGCTAAGTAGGGAGCGACAATTGGGCCAAATTTTTTATAAAAGATGGCCAAATTTGAGATTTTGATTGCTTCAAGAATTTCAGATGCGTTGAAAGGGGCATCTAATATGTTCCTATGTTCTTGGGTAAGTTTTGGAAGGGGAAGATCTCATAGGAATTTATCCAACCTATCTAAAGGAGTAGTGTTTATTTTTCCGTTGTAGAGGGAGTCATAAAAAGAATGGAATTCCTTCATGATTTTATCAGGGTTTTGAGTGAGGTCCCCTGCCTTAGTGCATATTTTCGGGAAATACTTTGGGCGATGTTTAGGTGAGAGAGTTCGGGCCAGTCTCAAGCCTATTCTGTCCCTTTGCATATAAAATTTGGCCCCCGACCAGCGCAGATATTTTTCCGCACTGGTCGTGAGCGCGAGATTGAGGGCAGTTTTGGCAGCATCTAGACGGGCTAAAGTTTCTGGTGTTTGCAAGCGTTTATGGGTCCTAGTGGCCTGGAGGAAATGTTCGGTCAACGCGTGGGTGTCCGCATCATGCTCTCTTTTTAACTTGGAAGCAAAGTGAATAAAGTGTCCCCTCATAACAGCTTTGAAGGCGGCCCAGAGGGTGGTGGGGGAAATTGACCCAACATCATTCAACTTGAAGTATTCTGTCATGAGCTTTGAGAAGTGTTCACAGTGTGCTGGGTTATTGAGGAGTGCCTCGTTTAGCCGCCACCTGAAGGGTCCTGTCGGGGTTTGAGAGGAGCGAAGTTTTAGTGTAACGATAGAGTGGTCAGAAAAGGGTGAGGCTATTATGGTAGAGGAAATTGCTTTGCTGGCTGACTTAGCTTGTATAAAAATGTGGTAGATTCTGGCATAAGTTTGGTGAGGTATGGAGTAATGTGTGAAATCTTTAGTGTGCGGGTTAAGTTCCCTCCATATGTCTATCAGGCCCAGAGAGCTCAACTTCTGCGCTATGTGAAGGCTTTGTCTGGAGGGTCTTCTCTGTATTGGGCATGAAATGTTGGATTTGTCCAAAGACAGATCAAAAGGTGTATTGGTATCCCCTCCCATGGCTACCGTGCCTTTCAAATAAGGCACCAGGTGAGTCATCATATGATTGAAAAAGTTGCCTTGTCCTGAATTAGGGACGTAATATGAGATTAATGTAAAAATTTCCCCATTTAAAGGGCCTCTAACCAAAATGTACCTGCCGTCCGTATCTTTAACTATATCCGTGGGGGAGAAATCCATTCGTTTGGAGAGACAAATCGCTACACCTTTGGTTTTATTACAGGCATTAGAGAAGAAAAGATGTGGGAATGTCTTGTGGACAAACTTTGGATTCTAAGCGGAGGGGAAGTGAGTCTCTTGTAGGAATAGTACATCTGTTTTGGACTTGTGATAGGCTTGAAACAACTTTCTCCTTTTGGTGGGGGAATTTATACCCTGTACGTTGTGTGTCTTAAAGTCCAACATTGTGGACCCTTGAGGATCGCTAGCCATGTCTGAGAAAATAAGGACTTACCCCGTTTGTAGTTTGGATATTTCGGCCTGATCCCTCTGGAAATGGTGTGGAGGTTCGGCAAAGTTGTACTAGAAGTCAAGAGCATCCGGAGGCTCCCTAGAAGTCGAGTAAAGAGGAAGAAGAGGATATTAAACAGGGAAGAAGGGGTATAAGATAAAGTAGAACTGGCTGATGGCGAGAAGAAATCAACTGAAACATTCCATAATAGTAGCTTTAAAGGTCTGAGACCCTTTCTGAAGGCGGGCCAGCCTCCCTCCAGGAAGGGAACAACAGGCCATAATGGCCGTTCGGCCTTCATAAGTAACTGCTTCCTAGAGGAAACGAAAGTAGCCCTCAGAGGCAGGAGTAGGCACATGGGAGCCGCCGTCATCACTCCGTCCTGTGATGACCAAAAGTTCAAAGGTTATGCATTGGACTGAAATATAATGAGGGATAAAAAGTCTTCAATGGCCCCTGTTTCAGGTTGAGATAGCGGGCGCTTGGTGACTAACAGGAGCGTTGAAGAACCGTATGAGATAATAAACCAGAAAACTATTTTGAAAACTGTTTTGAAAAGAAACATTGCATAACAGTTGGTTAACGATCAACGAAGATGAGAAATCCAACAGTCCATTTCTGTAAATGGGTGGATGAACCTGAGGAGGAGAAATAGAAAATGCCCTGGGTGGGTTTCAGGGTGGTTGGGCCTCCTTGGACCTCTTCGATTGTTGTTTCTGCCAGGCCGGTGTAAGCGGACTCCGTGGAGAAGGTCTTTTTGTTGAAGAATGGGCCTTTCCCGCCGCAACAGGAGGTGGCTCGTGGGAGATCAAACCTAGGTGGAGCAACAGCTTCTCGCCCTCTGGAATTGTGGAAAATCCGTAGGCTTTGTTTTTGAAGGAAAAGTTGAGTCTAAGAGGGAAAGACCAACGGTATATGATGTCATTCTGAACCGGGATTTGGGTTAGGGGTTTCAGGGCTCTCCATTTTTGGATTGTGTAGGGGGAGAGGTCTGAGAACAGCTGGACACTGTGGCCCTGTATCTGTAAATTTTCAGCACTTCGAGCCTTTTTCATTAGCTCTTCCTTTACAGAATAATAATGTGGCTTAACGATCACATCTCATGGAAGACCATGGTTTCTGGGGGGTTGTAGTGCTCTATGTGCCCTGTCGAGCTCTAGGCGATGTGCTGGGGCATCAGGAATCAGCTCTTTAATCAGGGATGTTACTGCCGATCTGATATCCTTGATTGATTCTGGTAGACCTCTGATGCGGAAATTTTGACGCCTCTAACGATTTTCCAGGTCATCGATTTTGGATATAGCTGCTTCCAGGTGTTCCTGGAGTTCTTGAATCCTGTCCGAGTTTTGATTAATCCTAGCAATGGCTTGGTCAGATTTCTTTTCATGACTTCCATCCTGCTGCCTATGAGTTGCAGATCAGCCTGAATTACTGCAGTAATTTGTGCTGCGTTTTGAGCAAGTCCTTTTGCTAGCATATCAGAAAATGCAGACATTAAGGCAGAGAGATCTGTTGATAGGGCAGAAGCAGATTGCAGCTTCTGTAAATGAATGTCTGGGGTGGAGAGAATGTCACTTAGTGGGGATAGGTTATACTGGCCCATGGATCTCCTTAGGAGGGATTCAGTGGACGCCGGAGAGAGCTCCCCTTGCTGTGGATGTGATCTCCTACCTTCTGGAGAAATGCCTCCGATGGGGGGTTCATTTCTTATGTTCTCACCGACCGTGTCCATCTCCTCTCCCCCTTCCCCAAGTAGGCCGCATGGGGAGGCGGACGCGGCCGCCATCTTGGAGGGGTCAGGCTGAGACGAGGCCTCACTGATAATATGGGTGAGGTCTCTCCTCGCTGTCCCCGAAGACATCCGGTTGTAGTGCGGCTTCTCCCCTGGCTCCCGGTCTCGGCTGCTGCGTGTTGTGGGGCTCCGTTCGGCTGCTGGCGGGCGAAGTGAGCGGCGGCGGAGCGGAGCTCCAAAGCTAAGCGGCCATCTTAGCCGAGTCCACGCATGCTTTTCTAAGACACTTTTTCAATCACCCAAAGTCTCCACCTGGCTGGTGCCCCCTGCACACATCATTTGAAGCTATATGCTCCAGATTCACGACTCAAAGGCCCTCCTGTTTTCTAAGAACACTCTGAAAGCCACCAAAATGTGTCAGACTTGGGAAAGACGGCTGAAAATTAACCTCACGGATGATGAGTGGGATAATGTACTCATACATACACAGAAGGGTACAGTGAATGTCCCAGTTCAGGAACTAGGCTATAAAATACGCTCAGGATGGTATAGGACACCAGCACATATCCACAAATTCTCACCTCAGGCCTCTACCCTCTGTTGGAGATGCAGTACAGAAACCGGTACAATGCTACACATTTGGTGGTCCTGCTCAAAACTGCAGACGTTTTGGACCATGGTATATGATAATATCGCCAAGATAACCACCTTCCAACTTGACTTTACTCCAGTCCAGTACCTGCTACATCATATCTCTCTCCCTAAATCCACCTATTACAAATTATTAGCTCTCCAGCTAGTCAATGCGGCCAGGAAGTGCATCCCCTCTAGACGGGGAATCGCCACTCCCCCCACAGTGGGCGATTGGTATTGCCATGTCAAACAAAGTGCTGAATTGGAGGAATTGATCAGTATTGCCCGCGATAACCATCTAAATTCAGCTGCACATGGATCTGCTGGCTCCTTTTTTCAAGATTCTCTAGCAAAAACAGCGTCATAAATAAGCACTTAAGTGATTAATCACAGACAATTTAAACTCAAGACCTACCCAAGCTGCAGTAAAGACAGAACCATTGAGGCTCTCTGTATCCCCCCCCCTAATATGTAACCCTAGGGGATACACTCCCCATCCTCAAGCGACTTGTCCTCTCTTTCACATTCTCACTCTTATCCATACCCCTTCACCCTCCACCATTCCCTCTCCCATAATATTTCCATGGATACATAGCTGCTGATCCTCAAAAAGCAATATATCTTTTGTTTACTGCCTTGGGATATGATACTTCTTATTTATGTAATGCACCTTGACTAAGTTGGGAAAATACCTAGCTGTTCTGATATTTTGTATACTGTGAGCTTTTCCCTCTGTGTCTGTGTCATTACTCATGTCATTTTGTTTCTTTTTTTCTGTTACCTTTCTGTAAAACCCAATACAATTCTTGAAACACAAGAATAAAGAGACCACAGATGACACAATATCGTAAAACTGTCCAGAGGCAAGTCTATTTTAAATAGCAAAGATAGGCCCAATTTACTGGCAGGTAATATTTTTCACATTTTATTATCTATGATTTTTTTTAACATTTATATGTACATGTTTTATTGTTTTTCCTTGTAAGGCCATTCGGCAATGCAAATGGCATACTACCTTTATAAAAAAATACCAATGAAGCATGGTAGTTTGTTAAACAAATTTTATTATTTACGTTTTTTTCAAAATAGTTTTCTTACTTTTAAGGCCAGCCCCTGCCTGATAAAGTAAACACAGGCAGTGATGTCAATTCAAACGGGGTCCAGCCTAAAAAAAAAAAAACAAGTATTAGGTCTAAACCCCACCTTGTGCCATATAAAAATGGGCCTGCCCTCCCTGGTCCTGTCCTACCACAATCCAAGGAGAAGAATTATACAGCTGGGAGGAAAGTCAAGTACTAGCAAAAAGATAAGCATAGAATCCTCTTTCCATAGGCTGCCATCTGACCTAAGTACAAAGCCAGAAGGTGCAATATTGGTAATTGTTTGCTGTGACACAATTAGCACATTCGTTTGCTGTTTCTGCAAACTACCAACTGGTTGAGTTTTCTTCTATACTCCACCCAAACTTGAACCTCATCCAAAGTAGTGATTTTCTTATTTCTTCCACTTTTAATATTATTCTTGTCACAGCATCCAGATAACATATATATTTCCTTTTCTTCCATGAATGGATTGGACATTAAATTATTCTCTTAGCAATATCCATAACCTTTAATGCCTAGAATGTAAACCAATCTATGTAAAACCTTTTTCACCTTGGAAAACTAGAAGTCAGTCCTTTACCAATCAAGTGTGGTTTGGATAAAGAAAAAGTATTTTCTAACTGATTTGTGCTAAAACACATTTAATAAAGCACTAAAACGGTTTTAGTCTTTAAGAAATTTGGAACAAAAATTGGAAAATTATTTGAATAACAGTAGAACACAAATGAGTAAAAAAATATATATATACAGTACCTTTGTATACAAAACACTACAACAAAATGAGATATAAAAAAAGGTAGGCACACACAGTAAAAGCAAGATTCAGCATTTCACATGACTGCTAAATTAGGACTGTAATAAGATCACTTTACAATTTAATTATGTCATTATGACAACAAGTTAAAAAACGTGAGCAGGTTTATTGTAATATCCTGAAAGCTCTGAAAGCAAACAGCTTGTATTTGCTTGTTTTCATCTGACTAAGTGAGGTCAGGGAAATTACATTTTGAGTGAATTAGGCCACCATGTAGCTAATAATTTCTCTGAGCTCTCTTGGGACAACAAGCTTGATTGGGAAAATAGATCCTCAGTCATTTTTTCATGTGTTACAGTAATACATGGATTGTTTTTATTTGAAGTATAGAGCTTGATTGCAGAAATCTCTCTCTGGTATGTCATACAGATTTATGTCCATTCTCTAAGAAAACTGTGAATTGAATTGTTTCAGTATGTTAGCATTAGTGAACCTTTTTGAATATAAGGCAAATCAACAACTGGAAAATAAAAACCAGCAGACATGAATCAAAATCAAAATTAAACATTGATTACTGATAAAGAAATATGCATATGCATATGCAAGATTAGTAAGCTTAACCACTTGCCTACTGGGCACTTGCCCGGGCCAATTTTCAGCTTTCAGCACTGTCGCACTTCGAGTGACAATTGTGTGGTCATGCAACAGTGTACCCAAACAAAATTTTTATCATTTACTCAAATAGAGCTTTCTATTGGTGGTATTTATTCACCACTGGGTTTTTTATTTTTTGCTACAACAATGAAAAAAGACTGAAAATTTCGAAAAACACCCAACTTTTTCATAGTTTGTTATAAAATTTTGCAAATAGGTAATTTTTCTCTTTCACTGATGTGTGCTGACGAGGCTGCACTGATGGGCACTGATGAGGCAGCACTGATGAGCATTAATGGGTACTGATAGGCTGCACTGATGGACACTGACAAGGCGGCACTGGTGGGCACTGATGAAGAGGCACTTATGAGGCTGCACTGATAGGCTGCACTAATGGGCACTGATAGGTGCCACTGATAGGTGCCACTGATGTGCACTGATACGTGGCACTGCAAGGCACTGATGAGCTACACTGATGGGCACTGGTAGGCGGCTTAATAGGTGACACTGATGAGGGGGCACTGATGGGCACTAATTGGTAGCACTGGTAGGCACTGATTGGCAGCACTGCTGGGAACAGATTTGTAGCACTGGTGGGCACACATTGACAGCACTGGTGAGCACAGATATGCAGCACTTGTGGGCAATGGTGGGACTGCACTAATAATCAGGACACTGATAATCAGTACCCTGTAGATGTCCCTTTTAGAGAAGCCGGTTATTGGCTCTCTTCTCCGATCCTCATTCTGCAGAATGAGGAAAGGAGTGCCGATAACCGGCATCTGTTTACCTCCGTAATCTGCTGAAATTGGACACAGCTGATCACGTGGCAAAGAGCCACTGATTGGCTCTTTCCTCGATCTGTGATCAGCAGTGTCCGGAGGACACTGTGATCACAGAGCGCCCCGTCCCCACCCAGTAGAGGGCATACAGCATCTGAGAACTAGACGACCATGCTGTAGCCGTCATTCAGCTATAGCATGGTCGACAAGTGGTTAAAACTCATTCATTCAACCAGCGGGCTAAACAAAAAAAAACTTCACAGATTCTTGCATTCAAACATGCTAGGTGGATGCAGAAATCTCCTCTCCTGTGCTATTGAATTCTGATTCGTCCACTGTCAGAATAAACTGATCAGCCCTACAGCCATTGGTTTTCCAGCAGGACCAGTTTAACAATCATCTCATTTGTCATCATCATCTCATTACAACTCTTAAAGAAGCAGCTTTTAATGCTGCACAAAATGTTGAACAACTGAGGGTCCTTTTACATCACATCTGCTGTATGTCTGAATGGGAACAGTTAAATATTAATTAATATTAATTGATTAATATTATGTGAACTGCTTTATTTTTGCTATCCCCTTGCCAGCTTCCAGCTGCTTTGTTGACTTTACATTATTTTTCTTTCTTATTCCACTTAGTTGTCTGTGGAACTAAAGGTATCTTTATTACCCTTTTTTGCTATCCTTATTCTGTTGCATTTTTCACCCAACCATATGTGTCTCTATTATATAATACACTTTTACTTTCAATACATTTTTATTTTTTATAAACAAAGTAAAACATTGACATACAAGTATAAAAGCTTGTCAATCCAGTAGAAAGTACAATTAAATCTCAGATAGTCATAGCATATGACAAAGACAAATTGTTACTTCGAAAGTCCCTAAGCACCCCTATTGGGATCAAACTGTGCTAAAGGGGACTTTGACAGATCATTAAACTGGTCATGAAATATTTATAAATTGCACTTTAACTTTAAAACGAAGAGAGAACATAACATCCAGCAGCCTTAATAGTTAGGAGCTTGTATGCCCGTGTGACTGCTAATAGAGTCCCCCATGTGGAGGCAAGTCTAAGCGCTCTGGGGTCAGGGCCTGAAGCTGGCTCCGCCCCAAAAAATAATTGGGCGGATACCTCCCAAAGCCCCGCCCCTAAGCCCCCAGGAGAACCGCCTAGCCAAATGGGTAAAATAGAACTACAGTCTAAAGAAATATAATATCTATAGAGAAGGAAGAAGAAAGACAGAAAATAGGGGAAGAGGAGAGGACTAAGGAAAGGGGGGGGGTAAATCGCCAGTCCACAGGGATGTATTAAGGTTGTGGTCCCGATGGGAGGTCTGGTATCAGTGAAATGCCCATAAAAAGAGCCCAGGGTTCCCAGACTGCCTCAAATTTCTTTCTGTTGTCTGCCAGGGAGCTTGCGAATTTCTCTTGAATCAGGATTCAGGAAATGTTATTTTTCACTGCAGCTAAGGATGTTTTAGGTTATTTCCATGCCTTCGCTCTATATCCAGGGATGTGACAACATGCATCCACTTCTTTACAGTCAAAGAGCATATAATGTATACAGCTAAACTCACAGCTAGACTCCCTGATCCCTTTTCCAATATCGCTCTGTAAGTGACTAAGGAAAATCTTAGGCAGCTTGCAATGATCACCAAAGCATTACAGAACCACAAAATCCCCTACAAATGGGGATTCCCCACCAAACTACTCATCACCTATGAAAACAAAACCCATGCAGTAAGAACTCTTCCTGCGGGTGTCAACTGCTGAGAGCCTGGCGTATTATTCCAGAGGACCTCCCGGACCCACTAGACCAATCTGCTTCCCATATGGAAACTGGAGGAGCTTACCAGGATGGCTCACATAGAAGAAATTGAAGAAAGGCGGCACATCCAGCATTTTCTAAGGCTTTATTTAGGTCACCACAGTGCCACTACAGACACCAGCATGTGATCACATACGTAGACACGTTTCACACATCCCTTGTGTACTTAATCATTACAATGACTACAGTTCCTGAAATTACTTATATACAGACCACCCCCATCGCACCCACAAGGGGGAGGGGGGTGGTAGCAACTAGGGATGAACTCCCGATTCAAGTTGAATGCATGCTCGACTCGAACATCGGGTGTTCGTCCATTTGCCCCATTGCAAACATTATGGGGCATTTGCGGGAACTTTGCGTGCCCCATAATGCAATCCAATGGCGGCGGAAAGTTGCCCGCTGATTGGCCAAAGCTTGAACATGACCTGCACGCTTTGGCTAATCACAGAGCACTCTGCTGTGAGAGATATGATTGGCTAAAGGCAGGGTGCCTTTAGCCAATCACTTCTCAGCAGCCTCAATCCATGCCCCACACTATATAAGTAGTGTGAATAACGGTGTGGAGATAGTTAGTGAGCTTAGCAAGCAACGTACAGGCAGTTTAGTGTAGCTAGGGATTATTGTAAAAAAATAATAGATAGATAGATAGAGAGATAGATAGATAGATAGATCTATATATAGTCAGTTAGTGCAGGCAGTTTAGTGTAGAATGAAATATATATTTGATATATAGATAGATAGGGCGATCTATATACAGTCAGTGCAGTGCAAGAATACATATATACCTTCCTAGTGTGTATATATATATATATATATATATATATATATATATATAATGCAATGCCTTTAATGTATACTATATACAGCTAATTCAGTGTATAGTATATAGCGTCCGTTCAGGCAGTGAAAGAATATATACATATATATGCACACACAGCGTATTGAGTGTACACTATATATCAGTGCATTATAGTGCATTCGGGGGTGTACATACAGTATATAGTACACTTGATGTGGTGTCATAAAATATATACAGTTTTTAACCCCTAACCCCGGAGCTCTTTTTTACATTTGTTGTTTACAAGTTAAAATCTGGTTTTTTTTTTGCTCGAAAATTTCTTAGAACCCCCAAACATTATATATATTTTTTTAATATATATTTTTTTTCAAACACCCTAGAGAATAAAATGGCGATCGTTGCAATACTTTTTGTCACACGGTATTTGCGCAGCGGTCTTTTAATTAGTTTTTATTGATTTTCTTTCAAAGAGAAGTACACAAACATCAATCAAGTAGCGTGCTAATACATTGAACAGATAATCAACCAAGTAGCGTCATAGTATACTAAACATTGAGGTGCGTACCAGGGGGTTACACTTATGCATAGATGCCAGTGGTAATTGAGTCTAGGATAGTGCAACATGCATGATAGCTTTATTAATTATGCATGGGGGTTGCTGTACCTTAACCAAGACACCCCCTAAGGGAGCAAAGCTGTGTCTCAGGAGGGACAGCAACTCCACTTAGTACGCTTTGGGGCTATAGATATTGTAAAATAGTGCTGTAAGAGCACTGTAGAAGATTTCTACAGTTTTTAAGCCTTTGCAGTAGGATGAGGAGTGTGAAGAATTATATAAGGGGGGTGAGGAAGATTTAAGTGGGTAGTAGCAACAAAAATCCAGGGGACCCATGCTGGGTTAGTTATATTGTACTAGCTTATACTCCATAAAATACTGTAGGTCAATAAATATTGTTAACAGGTATTTAGGTATGTTTTCCCAGAAGGCGTCTCTTCGGGTATCTGAGTATGGGATTGCATTCTTTTTAGCCTATGATTTGTTTACTTGTTAATGTGTCCGTCGTTATCACAGTTCCTCCAGCATTTATTAGACTGGTTTGGGAAAATTTGGGCTAGTCTTACAGGCATGTAATACCAGTGATATAGTATTTTTAGTAGAGTCTCCCAGTTTGCGGTATTTCCGGAGAGTCTGGAAGTAGTGCATATGGCCTGGTGCCAAGCTGGTATGGGGAACTCCTTTTTTAGGATGTCTTCCCAGAAAGAAATAGCCAATGTTTTCTCCTGCTGTTTAGGTTTCATTAGTAGGTTATACAGGTGGGAGATACTTCATATTTTTTTGTTGGTAAGATTGTAGAAGGTTATAATGTCATTGGTACAAAACATACGTTTGGGAGAGGACAGAATTCTCCCTGAAGAGGTCCTTCTCCCGTTAGGGAATAAAGGGTTAATCCGGTAGCATATACGCAGGCACTTATGCCAATAATTTTATTTGAAAAATAGAAAAAGAAACAATATGTAAACACTCAGTTAAAAGACAACGTTGTCTAGGTAAAACACCCCGGGGTCATACACACAGCTTATGGAATACAATTAAATCTTCGTATGCGAGCATATGTCTGTTACTGAAAATTAATTCCAGGTAATCCTCTATGGGTGTTACAGCTCAATGAAGTGCCGATCACCTTTATGAGGAACCTCTGGGTCAATCAGTATTAGACTGCTCATAACACATAATAACGTATGATATTAAGCAAACCGAATGGATTAAGGGAGAGTTAGTGTCATTCAGATTTGGCGGCTTAGATCCCAAGGAATTCAGAGATTCTAAGAGAGATCGCAATGTCTAAATCTTCAGACGGCAGGGCACTGGTCACCAGGGAATGACAAAAAGGTAGCTTAATAATCCCAATTGGGACAGACTCACAGTTTGTAGGTAATCATAAGCCGGTAAGCGGTTTCACACTGAGAGCTGGGATGTATTCCGTCAGGACGTGAGTCTCATTGGGGTAGCTAGTCATGAAAGCCGGTGATAAAAGAGTATCCTGGGGTTTCAAATAGATCATGTATCGCCGGTCCTCCGTGCGATGGGTGGATATCGAGTGCAATCAGGTCATGGATCACTCCTGTAACACGGACGTCTTAGAGCAGTGAATACAAGTGCGGTGTAGGCATTGAATTGCTCAGGTCCTGATCAGGGGTGTCGACATATCTCCGGCTGAGTGCAGCTGTCAGAACATCAAAAATTCGGAGTGCTGGGAAAGCTGGTGTTCCCTCAAGCGGGGAAAGACTTTAGGGGTGGGGGGGGGGTGCAGGGGGTAGATACACCGACGCGTTTCATTCACCAGTATGTGAATTTCATCAGGGTGGGGGGGCTCATCGCTGGACATGGTTCTTTTATAGATAAGGTCTTCATTCATCCTTTGCAGTTGATGAGCTTGGTTCCGCCCAGCTCGTTGTCAGCGCTCCTTGTTTTAACCCTTACCAGGCATTAAGACTGGATCACCTGGATGTAAAGATTAACCCTATTTAGGGCTGAAAAACATATTGACACAGTCATTTACTTTACAACATATATTTTGTATCGACCGTGCGGCATCTTAGTTTGGGAGATAGCTGGAGGTAAGTAGTGGTGAACCCACAGTCCATTCAATCCGATTTGGCTAAGTTTCATACAGATTAAGTGGGACTGGGAAATCATTGACAGCAGTTGTAAATTGTATATGCTTATTCCTATATCAATGCTACAAAGGCATGTATGTAATATATGAAGGAAGAAGCATATATTTTTGCTGAGCTCAACATGTATTAACACATATAAGATAGCTAATCAAATAGTTTACTTTTGTATGATAATCCACCTATTCGATTCAAGATTGTTAAAGATCCATTCATAGAGTCCTCATTGCTTCAAAATCAAGATATCGTATGAGAAGAAGCATAGCAAACAGTTAGTTATGGATCTCTCTATCAAAAAAGAAAACACTAATTTATTTTGCGGTATCTCAGTTTGGGAGATAGCTGGAGATAAAAAATGCTGAAACCACAGTCCATCTTATCCGAATTGGTCGAGTTTCATACAAGTCAAGTGGGACTGAGAGATTATTGACAGCGGTTATAAATTATATATATTTATTCCTATGTCAATACTTCAAAGGCATGTATGTAGCATATAAGGAAAGAGGCATATGTTCGTTTGCTGAGTTCAACGTATATTGACATATATACTGTAGATCAACTAATCAAAGCAGTCCACTTTTGAATGATAATTCACCTATTGAATTTAACTAGACGAGCCATCATTATTCGAGATCCGCCCACAGAACAGATGTCACGTCTGCCGTTATGTGGACAAGACAGACAAATTTGTAGATGGTACCAACAAACACACCTACAAAATCAACCATTTTATTAACTGCTCAACAGAACGTGTCTTATACATGATCACTTGTCCCTGCAACAAAATATACGTAGGTAAAACAAAAAGAGCCCTAAAAATACAAATTGGTGAACATCTGTCGACCATACGAAATCCAACGGACGATTCACCCTTGGCCAAACATTTTAGAACTCACCATCAAGGCCATTGGTCAGACTTGAAATTCACAGGGTTCTATGCTCTAAAGCTACCTAATTGAAGAGGAGACTATGATAGAGTCCTCCTGCAACGCGAAAAGGAATAGATATACAAATTAGGCAGCTTGGCCCCTAAGGGGCTCAATACAGAGTTAAATCTGTCTGTTTTTCTAGAGTGCTAATGAGTTCCTTACATAGGGATCCATAATTAACTGTTTACTATTCTTCTCACACGACATTTTGATCTTGAAAAAATGAGTGTTCTGTGGGCGGATCTCGAATAATGATGGCTCCCCTAGTTAAATTCAATAGCTGAATTATCATTCAAAAGTGGACTGCTTTGATTAGTTGATCTATATATGTCAATATACGCTGAACTCAGCAAACGAACATATGCCTCTTTCCTTATATGCTACATACATGCCTTTGAAGTATTGACATAGGAATAAATATATATAATTTATAACCACTGTCAATAATCTCTCAGTCCCACTTGACTTGTACGAAACTCGACCAATTCGGATAAGATGGACTGTGGTTTCAGCATTTTTTATCTCCAGCTATCTCCCAAACTGAGATACCACAAAATAAATTAGTGTTTCCTTTTTTGATAGAGAGATCCATAACTAACTGTTTGCTATGCTTCTTCTCATACAATATCTTGATTTTGAACCAATGAGGACTCTATGAATGGATCTTTAACAATCTTGAATCGAATAGGTGGATCATCATACAAAAGTAAACTATTTGATTAGCTATCTTATATGTGTTAATACATGTTGAGCTCAGCAAAAATATATGCTTCTTCCTTCATATATTACATACATACCTTTGTAGCATTGATATAGGAATAAGCATATACAATTTACAACTGCTGTCAATGATCTCCCAGTCCCGCTTAATCTGTATGAAACTTAGCCAAATCGGATTGAATGGACTGTGGGTTCACCACTACTTACCTCCAGCTATCTCCCAAACTAAGATGTCGCACGGTCGATACAAAATATATGTTGTAAAGTAAATGACTGTGTCAATATGTTTTTCAGCCCTAAATAGGGTTAATCTTTACATCCAGGCGATCCAGTCTAAATGCCTGGTAAGGGTTAAAACAAGGAGCGCTGACAACGAGCTGGGCGGAACCAAGCTCATCAACTGCAAAGGGTGAATGAAGACTTTATCTATAAAAGAACCATGTCCAGCGATGAGCCCCCCCACCCTGATGAAATTCACATACTGGTGAATGAAACGCGTCGGTGTATCTGCCCCCTGCACCCCCCCACCCACCCCTAAAGTCTTTCCCCGCTTGAGGGAACACCAGCTATCCCAGCACTCCGAATATTTGATGTTCTGACAGCTGCACTTGGTCAATCAGCCGGAGATATGTCGACACCCCTGATCAGGACCTGAGCAATTCAATGCCTACACTGTACTTGTATTCACTGCTCTAAGACGTCTGTGCTACAGGAGTGATCCACGACCCGATTGCACTCGATATCCGCCCATCGCACGGAGGACGGGAGATACAGGATCTATTTGAAACCCCAGGATACTCTTTTATCACCGGCTTTCATGACTAGCGACCCCAAGGAGACTCACGTACTGACGGAATACATCCCAGCTCTCAGTGTGAAACCGCTTACCGGCTTATGATTACCTACAAACCGTGAGTCTGTCCCAATTGGGATTATTAAGCTACCTTTTTGTCATTCCCTGGTGACCAGTGCCCTGCCGTCTGAGGATTTAGACATTGCGATCTCTCTAAGAATCTCTGAATTCCTTGGGATCTAAACCACCGAATCTGAATGACACTAACTCTCCCTTAATCCATTCGGTTTGCTTAATATCATATGTTATTATGTGTTATGAGCAGTCTAATACTGATTGACCCAGAGGTTCCTCATAAAAGTTATCGGCACTTCATTGAGCTGTAACACCCATAGAGGATTACCTGGAATTCATTTTCAGTAACAGACATATGCTCGCATACGAAGATTTAATTGTATTCCATAAGCTGTGTGTATGACCCCGGGGTGTTTTACCTAGACAACGTTGTCTTTTAACTGAGTGTTTACATGTTGTTTCTTTTTCTATTTTTCAAATAAGATTATTGGCATAAGTGCCTGACAGAGTTGAGCGAACCTCTGGAAGTTCGGGTTCTGCTGGTCCGGCCGAACTTCGGGACAAAGTCCGGGTTCGGGTCCGGACAGAACCCGAACGTTCGCACGTACCCCGAACCCCACTGAAATCAATGGGGGCCCGAACTTTTAGGCACAAAAATGGCTGTAACAATGCCCTGGCAAGTGCTAGAGGACTGCAAAAGGAAGTAAAATGGGGGTAAGTGCAGGGCTAGTGCCCTACAAAAAAATGGGGATAGGGAAAATAAATTAAAATCAAATAAAAAAATGGGAAGGGGGGTGGATGTGGAGTAGGAGCCTAGAGGTTGACTAGGCCGTGACCATGGCAGTGTAGGTGGAAGTGGCGGTGGTAGATGAGTAGGAGGAGGTAGCCAACATGGTATTTTTTTTTTGTTTATAATTGGAGTAGCCCCCAAAATATTGAGGCCTATTCAAAAAAACAAGTATATGAATGGCTGTGTGAGTCCGGTCTAAATGTTTATTCTGCACAAGGTACAGACAAGTCTTGTGGGATCCATGCCTGATTCATTTTAATAAAGGTTAGCTTGTCCACGTTGGATGTGGACATCCGGAGTTATAAAACCCCCGATGAGGTTAATATTTGTTTTTTTTTTATGGTACAACCGATGGAGGAGGATGAGTAGATGGTGGCGGTGAAGGTGGATGTGACGGTACCAGTGCCGGATCAGTTGGAGATCCGAGGATGAGGTGTAGGTGGGGGGAAGGGTAAAAAAATAAACTAAAATTAAATAAAAGGGATAGGGGTAAAAAAACATCCCGTGATCGGGACGTGAATGGGGGTAAAATGAAGGAAAACGTCAGGAGATCGTGAACGGTCCCGTAACAATGTCGGTAAAAA
>BLSH010014656.1:79911-90297 GCA_018402905.1 Glandirana rugosa | reverse complement strand
CCTAGCATGTGTTGCTAGTCTAACACCCTCATTAAACTCTAAAGTGTATGACGACGAAACTCGCTAGACTGAAGTGATCCATCTCCGAAGACGAATCTCCCTGTCTAAGAACAAGTTTTTGGTAACGGATGAGGATATCCCGGGACAATGTCGACAACGACATTCACTGTGTAATAATAACTTTTTATTAGAGGATCAAGATTTCCCTCTCAAAGGTCGACAACGAATCGCCATGTCTAAGAACAAGTTTTTGGTAACGGATGCGGATATCCCGGTCGACAACGACATTCACTGTGTAATAACAACTTCTCAAAGCAGCAGTATGTGAAATCTCAAATTACTCCCACAATCTGATCGTTGTGTACGATCCCACAATCTGATCGTTGTGTACAAACGTAACGATCGTTGTGTTAGGCAGGATTTGATCTGCAATGTGTCACTCAAAGCAGCAGTATGTGAAATCTCAAATTACTCCAACAATCTGATCATTGTGTACGATCGTAACGATCGTTGCATTAGGCAGAGTTTATTCTGCAATCTCCAACTCTAAGCAGCAGTATTTGAAATCTCAAATTCCTCCAACAATCTGATCGTTGAGCACGATCGTAGCGATCGTTGTTTTATGCAGAGTTTGATCTGCAATCTGCAACTCAAAGCAGCGGTATTTGAAATCTCAAATTACTCCAACAATCTGATCGTTGTGCACAATCGTAGCGATCGTTGTTTTATGCAGAGTTTGATCTGCAACTCAAAGCAGCGGTATGTGAAATCTCAAATGTCTGCTATCTGTCCTCAGAGCAACAGCACAGCAGTAGTAAATTAATCTATCTCAGGATGCAGGATCAGATGTTGTTAAAATGTCTCTAATCTTTCCCTGATGCCATCAGCTACCTCTCCCTACAGCTAACCCAAGAGCATGTGACTGCAGCATCAAGTGACTCCAGCTTATAAAGAGGCTGGGTCACATGATGCACTTGCCAATAACAGCCATGCCATTAGTAGGCATGGCTGTGATGGCTTCTAAGGGAAAACCAGTGAAACGCTTGTTGATTGGCTGCCCTGCAGCTTCTCGTGGTGTAAAATACCAAAACCCTGGACTGAACCCGAACGTTTTTTGAAATGTCCGTGTTCGGGTCCGGGTCCCGGACACCCAAAAGTTCGGTACGGACCTGAACATTACAGTCCGGCTTCGCTCAACACTAGTGCCTGAGTATATGCTACCAGATTAACCCTTTATTCCCTAACGGGAGAAGGACCTCTTCAGGGAGAATTCTGTCCTCTCCCAAACGTATGTTTTGTAATATTTACCAAGGTCCAATAAGGTGAATCCCACTCCGAGATTGGAGTGAGTTGGCCATACTCACTTAGATCTCTATCTGGTTAAAAGATTTTGCTGCCCAGATAAACTTGTTGAGAATGCTTTGGAGTTTAACTAGGTCTGACTGCAGCAAGGGTAGAGGCAACGTCCTGAATAAGTATAAGATATGTGGCAAGAGAAACATCTTGGAGAGGGCTATTCGGCCAGCCCACGAAGTGCATGCCTTACAGAGGGATTTGGTGATATCTTGAAGTTTCTGCTGTAAAATAAGGAGGTTAGTATGGAGGATCGTGTCCAGTGGGGAGGCCAGTTGGATGCCTAAATAGGTCATCGACGAGCTAGGCGCCCAGGGGTATGGGGAGATCTAAGTGATAGCTGCTCTAAGGCATGTTGGCAAGGCCACTCCTAGCATGAAGGATTTTCGATTGGTTTAATTTATACATGGAAACTTGACCAAATTGTTGTAGAAGATTGCAGAGAGTAGGCAGGGATTTTAGGGGGCCAGTAAGGCAGATGATTATGTCATCGGCATGTAAGCCTATTTTATGTTGTTCCTGACAAATTGTCAGACCCATGATGCGGGGATGTGAGCGTATGGCTTGGGCGAGGGGTTCTATAATTAGTGCAAAAATTAGTGGCGAAAGGGGGCACCCTTGCCTTGTCCCTTTGGTAATGGGAAAGGGGGAGGAAAGCATTCCAGAAGTCAGAACTTTTGCTTTGGGGGTAGAGTAAAGACCTAATATAGCTTGGAGGAAAGTACCAAGTATACCGAATTTTTGCAGAACCATCTTTAAGTATAGCCAGTTGACTCTATCAAACGCCTTCTCTGCGGCTAATGAGATTAGCAGAGAAGGCGTTTGGTGGTGCTCTGCTAAGCCAATGATATCAACAAATCTGCGCGTGGCATCACAAGTTTGTCTATGTGGTATAAATCCCACTTTGTCTGGGTGAACCAGAGTGGGCTTATAAGTGGCTAAGCATGTGGCTAATAGTTTGGTGTAGATTTTTAGATCTGTGTTTAAGAGCGAGATAGGGCCATAGCTAGCTGGGTCTTGAAAAGGTTTACTGGCTTTGTGTATGGTTGTTATTACTGCTTCTAAGGATATTTCTCCAGTAGTTAGAAGTCTGTTGAAGGTATTGGCCAAATGGGGGACTAATTGATCAGGGAAGGATTTATAATATTCGTTGATGAAACCATCAGGTCCTGGTGCTTTGTGTAGGGGTAGGTCTTTAATGGCGTTACGGATTTGTTGATGTGCGATTGGCTGGGAAAGAGATTCTAGTTGTGCTAGGGTGACGGTAGGTAGCTGGAGAGGGTCTAGAAAGTCTTTCATTTGTTTGGGGAGGAAGGATTAGGTTCAGAAGAGTTTTGCGACAAATTATAAAGTTTTGAGTAAAATGTGCTTCATCTATGTCTTTTGGGTTAGTTAATTTGCATCCTAACTCATCTAGGAGAAATGGGATTCTATATTGCGCGGCCCTGCATTTGTACTGTTGGGCTAGAATCTTGCCTGGTTTGTTCCCCTGGCAGTACCATGAGAGACAAAGGGGTCTAATGTAGTAATTGTGGCTTTCAACCAGAAAGGAACTTAATTAGAGTCGAGCGAACCCAAACTATAAAGTTCGGGTCCATACCGAACTTTGGGGTGTCCGTGACCCGGACCCGAACCCGGACATTTGAAAAAAAGTTTGGGTTCGGGTTCTGGGTTCGGGTATTTGATCACGCATGTTGAATAGCGGCAGGGCAGCCAATCAACAAGCGTTTCACTGGTTTGCTCAGAATGCTCTGAGACCGTTTTCAACAGCACATTTATAGTGTAGAGAAAAATATGTCCACCGATGTGGCTAAACACTTTAATATGTGCCACAATGGGGACATATCGGCCATGTGTATTCCGGTGATAGAAAAGATTAATACATCTAAATGGGGCCATAATGCTTTTAGAACTCTGTGTCGGAGGGAGGTCTTTTGGATCTTCCTCCTTCAAACCAGCATTCCATCAGGACTTAACTTTGAATGGGATGTAAGTCACTAGTATAAGTAGGGAGACCTGTCTCCCTCCGTACACAGAGTCTCATCAAATTGCTTTGTATGATATATATTATTTATGTAAATGTATAAGTGTATTTTTTGTGCATTTCCCTCATCCCTCGATCTACTATCTGTCTAACGTTGCTATCCCGGAGTCCTGGGTCGTTCAACCCAGCCGTGTTGTGCAGAGCTCCATCCATCCCAGTCTATATGATGTAATATACTTAGATCCCTGTCCTATGTCCTGTCACATTCCACCTCTATCTTAGAGTTCTGAGCTAGTTAACCCAGTCGGGGTGTGGTATGCTTTGTATATACTCTAACATCCAAATGAGAACACGGGCATTGGTGATAAGGGGTATAAAAACTAGAGAATTACATTATCACACCTTCATAATTTTTGTTTACTGGGATGACGATGCCACTAGATAAGTGCTTTGACACCCTATATAAACCATCAATACATGCACCATATTTAAAATCATGCCATCTGTATTGCTCTATACCAGTGTCCCCTTAGGGAATCTGTATGGGGACATCTTCTCCTTATCTCCGATGTACAGAAGCAATATGTATTAATATCATATACCCACTGGTGTGTCTTATTCTACTTCTTATTTGTTAAAACTGTTAGGAGGGTCAGTGGTCCATTCCTATCATTTAGTAGATCCAACTCCGGTCCGTCTAGGAGTGTACACTGGTTTTTATAAGCTATCACTTTTAGATGTTTATAAGTAATGATTTTGTCTTTGCTGCTTTGGTGTCACTTTCCTGTTTCAATTGGTGTTGTTTGGGATTAGACAGATCCTTGTAACTATTTTTATTCTTTATTTTTTATTTTTGTTTCCTTTTCTGATTCCCACATGTTTATGTACTCCTTTCTCTTGGTGTTTTAGGGGTATTTTCACCTGACATTAGGGTTTTACTATATTACAGATACTGTGTATATGAGGACCCAGGAACAATGTGTGTATATATATACATTTTTTAACAGCCACATTTGACCTGAGTCAGCCGATCTATCAGGGTCGGCTGATGTATGGCATATGGCGTGTGCTCATTGTGTGTTTATCTGACAGGGAGATGGTTCCCACAATGGGTGAACCTGAGGGCTAGTATATACTCTATTTGTGAATAAAGGTGTACACCTGTTGCTTGTTACTTGTTGCTACTACCCCCTCCCACTTGGGGGTGTGATGGGGGTGGTCTGTATATAAGTCATTTCAGGAACTGTAGTCATTGTAATAATTAAGCACACAAGGGATGTTTGAAACGCGTCTACGTACGTGATTACGTACGTGTCTGTAGTGCCACTGTGATGACCTAAATAAAGCCTTGGAAAATGCTGGCTATGCCGCCTTTCTTCAATTTCTTCAATAGTGCAGGGACGAGCCGTGGCAGGCACTCCAGGGTTAATCCAGTGTGTGAGTCAGTACACCTGGAGCAGCGGGTCCTCTCTTTTAGGATGGCTGACATCGCTTGGCAAACCCTGTTACTCCTGAATAGAGCTGAGCGAATTCCTGGACGTTCGGGTTCGGAGGGTCCGAACGAACTTTGGGAAAAAGTCCGGGTTCGGCACCGAACATTGCCCGAATGTTATCCCGGACCCCGAACCCCATTGAATGGGGACCCAAACTTTTAGGCACAAAAATGGCTGTAACAAAGCCCTGGCAAGTGCTAGAGGGCTGCAAAAGGAAGTAAAATGGGGGTAAGAGTAGGGCAAGTGCCCTACAAAAAAATGGGGATAGGGAAAATAAATTAAGATCAAATAAACTAGGAGATGATTTTTGAACAATAATGTGTCACTTACAGCTGCAGCTAGAACCTCTCCCTTTAGAACTAGGAGATGATTTTTAAACAATAATCTGTCCCTCTAAGCAGAAGCCTCTACCTAGTGCAGTCAGATTGCTCAAAGCAGCAGTATGTGAAATCTCAAATTACTCCCACAATCTGATCGTTGTGTACGATCCCACAATCTGATCGTTGTGTACGATCATAACGATCGTTGTGTTATGAAGGGTTTGATCTGCAATGTGTCACTCAAAGCAGCAGTATGTGAAATCTCAAATCTCTGCAATCTGTCCCTCAGAGCAACAGTAGTAGTAATCTCAGGATGCAGGATCAGATGTTAAAATGTCTGCAATCTGTCCCTCACAAAAACGCCAGCAGCTTCCTCTCCCTACACTAACCCAAGAGCATGTGACATGCAGCACTGTGACTCCAGCCTAATATAGAGGCTGGGTCACATGATGCACTGGCCAATCACAGTCGTGCCATTAGTAGGCATGGCTCTGATGGCTTCTAAGGGCAAATCAGTGAAACACTTGTTGATTGGCTGCCCTGCAGCTATTCAACATGCGTGATCAACTACCAGAACCCAGAACCCGAACCCGAATGTTTTTTGAAAGGTCCGTGTTCGGGTCCGGGTTCCGGACACCCCAAAGTTCGGTACGGACCTGAAGGTTACAGTCCGGGTTCGCTCAACACTACTCCTGAACCAAATATTGCTGGATTCCTGCAGTACCATGCACTGGTACCCACCTGCCTCGTCTTGTGTTTATAGTCCTACCTGACTTAAGGTAGTATACCTCCCCCTGTTGAGTTTCAGCAGTAGTTACTGCACACTGAGCTCAAGTGTTTTTGTTTTCGGAGCTCTCACTTTTTAATCACCTCTTGCCTTACCATTGTATCAGCTAACTCTCAAATATCCCCTTGTTGACCTACCTATCTTCAAAAGACCACTCGGATAATAGTGCAGGACCCGTCATGGCTTTTAAAATAGTTTATATTAATGCTAGGGGCCTGAATACCCCTCAGAAGAGATTTACACTTCTCAAAGAGGTCAACAATCAAAGAGTGGTTATCATCTTAGTGCAATAAACGCACTTTGCACTAACCAAAACCCCTGCGTTCACACTGAAAAACTATCGCCAGACATTCTTTGCCTCAAGACCAAAGAAGAAAAATGGAGTCCTAATAGCCATTCGAGATTCTTTACACTTCAACCTGCACCACACCCTAGAGGATCATCAGTGTGCTACCTGATCCTGATATGTGATATCAACAAAACCACCTACACATTGGTCAATATCTACTGCCCAAATAAACATCAACTGTGTTTCTGCAAATGCCTTTATAAGAAAATAACCCAAATCAAAAAAGGGAGAGTTATCATAGGAGGCGACTTCAATATAATTGGCAACCCGGATATAGACACCAAATAAACAACACGCCACCACCGTCCTTCCCTGATCCCCTTTCTTCAATTGAATGATCTTTTCCACATATGGAGATGACACCATGGCTCGGAGTGAGACTTCTCCTATTTTTCCCCTTCACAACTGTCTTACTCTCACATTGATTTCTTTCTTGTGGACAAACAAACACTTTAAGATAGTACTCAACGATCGGTACCATCACATGGTCTGACCACGCACCCATTTCAGTTACTATGGGAGACCACACTACAGGACTGCCTCGCCTCTGGAGATTCAATACTTCCCTCCTAGCAGATCCTGATAGCATTCAAAAAATCATTGCTGAACATCATTCCTTTTTTGAACTCAATGACCATCCTGAAATTGACCGGTTTACTCTCTGGTCTACATATAAATCATATATGCGGGGTATCCTTATCAAACTGCATAGTAAAGCTAAAAAACAGAGGTTGCAGCTAATTTAAGAGGTGCTGTCCCAAATTGATCAACTGGAAAAGCTAAACAAACAATCCCCCTCCCATAGTCTAGCTAATGAACTTCTTGACCAGAGACACAAACTTCCCTCTCTTCTGCTTTATAAATATGAGACCAGCCTTAACCTCACTAAGACCAATTTTTACGCTCTGGGCAACAAAGCCAATGTGTTACTTGCCCATCAGGTCAAAATTCAAAAAGCTAAATGTAAAATGTTATCCCTACACTACCTCACTTCCAAGCAACTATTGACCAACCCACAGGATATTGCAAATGCTTTAAGCGACTACTACTCCTCCCTTTACAACCAAGCTACTGACCCCACCGCCCCCCAACCTATAGACCCAGTTATTCACAATTTCCTGTCTTCAGTGGACCTCCCATCTATCACCTCTGCCCAACTACACCAGTTATCCCAGCCCTTCATGGGCACTGAAATCCTCAATACAATTAAAACCCTTCTCCATATTAAATCTCTTGAATGGATATACTAATGAATGTGACTAGGAGAGTCATCAATTTAATTCACCAGGTCTCTCTGGAATGAACGCCTTCTCTGCTTCTGTCCTTAGATGCAGAGAAGGCGTTTGACAGAGTGCATTTGGGATTCCTGAAAGCAGTCCTCACTAAATTTGGTATAACTGGATGCTTCCAAACAGCAATACTTTCCTTATACTCCAACCGCACGGCTAGAGTGCTGACTGAAGGGACGTTGTCCAAACCTTTCAAGATTTCCAATGGCACCCATCGAGGCTGCCCTCTCTCCCCCCTCATTTTTGCCCCCTTTATGGAACCATTCGCATCTAAGATTAGGAATGATCCACGTATTTCTGGAATCTCCTGTAATGGCATCGACCACAAGATTAGTCTTTTCGCTGATGATGTCATCCTCATGATCTTCAACCCAACCCTCTCCTTACCGCCGATTCAAGATATTCTCCATAAATATAGTTCAGTGTCCTTTTACAAACTTAATTCCACCAAACCTTTGATCCTCCCCCTGCACCTCTCAACCAGCTTAGAATCTCTCTTGCCAAAAGATCTCCCCTACACCTGGACCACACAGGCTATTCCGTATCTAGGGATTAAAATATTTTCGTCCCCCACCAAATTCTATGACTTAAACTACCGAGCCCTCCAAAAACAACTCCTTCAACTACTTAATCAATTGCGAAATTCCAGCCTGTCTAAATTTGGAAGAATGGCTTCCTTTAATATGATTGTTCTACCTAAGCTAATATATTTATTCCGTACAATAATGTAACCGGTATCTCAAACCTTCTTCATCTCAGTACAAAGTTTGATTACGAAATTAATTTGGAACAACAATCCACCCAGATGCGCTCACCATGTACTAATTAGGCATCACAACCAAGGTGGGTTAAAGACTTCCCCACATTCGTACCTACTATTATGTCTCTATCCTGGATCAACTATATTACTAGTGGCCCCCGTCCTCCAATAAAACATTGTCAGTTATGGAACACTCGCCTTACAAAACTACTAACTTACTGGATACCCTCTTACTCACTACTGCGGGCTCCCCTCTCCCTACAACATCCCTCCTAAGTCTTCCTAATAAAGAATATTGAAACTAAAACTCAACGCCAATAAAAATAAAAAAAAAAGAAATAAAAAGGTGAGCTAGTTGGACCTTTTTTGGTTGAACATGATCTCAAAGTCAACTCAATCAATCCCAAACCTACTGCCAGTTTTTAGAAGACACTTTCTTCAAGCAGTGGTACAGAAAAAAGTCCATGTCTTTCAAGAAGACCATGATATTTATGCAGGACAAAGCTCCATCACATGCTTCAAAGTACCCCACTGCATGGCTAGCCAGTAAATGGCTTAAAGATGAAACCATAATGACATGGTCCCCTTCCCCACCTGATCTAAACCCTATTGAGAACCTGTGGGGCCTTATTAAATGGGAGATTTACAGTGAAAGAAAACAGTACACCTCTCTGAACGGTGTCTGGGAGGCTGTGGTTGCTGCTGCACAAAAATTTTATCATCAACAGATCAAGAAACCAACAGACTCCATGAATGGAAGGCTTATGACTGTTATTGAAAAGAAGGGGGTCTATATTGGTCATTGATTTTTTTTTTTTTTGAAATGTCAGAAATATTTACTTATAAATTTTGAGCTGTTTGTTTATTATTCTCACTTTAGCAGATGAAAATAAACAAGTGGGATGGGAAAAAATGTTTTTCATTTAGTTGCATAATAATTCTACACACTAATAGTTGCCCAATAATTGTGTACACATAGACATTGTCCTAAGAAAGCCAAAACCTCACTCTTAAATATTCAGGTATAAGGTTTATTAATATTTTGGATTGATCAAGAAGAACACTGTAATTGTTCAATAATGAAATGAATCCTCAAAAATACAACTTGCCTAATAATTGTGCATGCAGTGTATACGCATTATACATTTATTATTATTACAATGATGCACAAAGGAATGTATGACTGCTCAGACTTAAATACACTATTTTTGTATCGTAAAACAGTACCAACAATGTAGCATTAAAAGTTCAATTGTGATGCTACAATGTGAACAGAAAGCAGGTCAAGATTTAACCAAGGTAAATGATATTTCAAAGACATTACAAAATGTTATATGATCATTGACATTTTCCCTTGCTTAGGAACTTAGTTATTATTTTGAGGTCATGGAATGAGTAACTGAGTGTCTTTTCCTTTGAGGAAAAAGGGTCAGTGCATTTATACAAAAGATATTTAAGCTTCTGTGCTCACTCGCCAATTTGCAATTAATTCATTTTGAATGAATGACTGGAAGCTCCTTCCTTTTTCCATTTGGCTGAGAAAAAGCAGAATGCCTTTTTTCCAGTAAGTAAGGGACTGCATTAAAAGGATATTTTATGTTTTAATTGTGGCACAGCTTTCCAGTATTACTTTACTGTCAGCTCTAATTGCTAGTTTTACCTTATTAGTAAAAGCTTTTCTGTATCCGGGTATGACATTCATTTGTTTACACACTGTTATTAGTCAAGACTCAGTGAAATTCTTGTAATTAACACCTCCACATTTTCACATGCAGTGAATGCAGAGACAAAAACAGATGACTCACTTTGTTTGAGCTTTGCTCTTGTTTTCTGATAGGGAAGCACTTAGCAAGAAATGTAAGCTCATCAATGTACCATATGGAGCGTTAGCAAGTCTTGGAATGGTTTTCAGGTAGCACAGCAAAGTCTATTAATCCTTCAAACAATTTTCTGGAAGAAGTCACACATGATTAGTAACCTGGGTATTTTTTTTCTCTAGCATTGTTTGTTGGGTTTATAATAAGAATGTAACACTTGAGAAGGTTTGTACT
>BLSH010014656.1:65856-79520 GCA_018402905.1 Glandirana rugosa | reverse complement strand
AACGTTTTACAATATTGTCTTTACTTCTTTTTGTGAAAATAAAAGTTTAAAAACAGAAAAAAAGTAAATAAATAGTTTTTTATTTTTAGGGTGGTCACTAATTTATGGTGGTTTTCTTTTGAGATAAACACACCTTTTTTTACTATTTTTACAGTATACACATATCACAACGTACTGGCTCGCTAACAGTCAGTTTCGTGTCGTTTCGTTGTCGTTACTTTCGACTTTTAACCGGACCCGTCCTTTCCCCATTTTCACAGGCCATAAATTCATAAATTCGACTTTTAAATGTAGGTGAAGTAGAATCTTAAATACTTAAATACCGGACACTTTTACCCCTTTCCTGCCCAGGCCAATTTTCAGCTTTCATTGCTGTTGCTTTGCTGTGCTTTGACTGACAATCGCTCGGTCATGCAACACTATACACATATGACATTTTTATCATTTTTTTCCACACAAATAGAGTTTTCTTTTGGTGGTATTTAATCACTGGTGGGATTTTTATTTTTTGATAAATAAATGAAAAAAAGACAAAAATTTGAAAATAAAAGTGTTTTTCTTCATTTCTGTTATAACATTTTGCAAATAAATAATCTTTCTTCATCGTTGTAGGCCAAAATGTATTGGCTACATTCCTTTGGTGAGAAAAACCCAAATCAGTGTATATTATTTAGTCTTTAGGAAAGTTATAGAATCTACAATCTATGATAATTACTGTATATCTGAAAATTAATCAATCCTGATGTAATGCCGGCCTATCTCATTTCTTGAGGGCTGAAAATGCCAGGACAGTACAAATATCCCACAAATTATCCCTTTTTGGAAAGTAGACAGTCAAAGGTATTTTGTAAGAAGCATGGAAAGTTTTTTGTAATTGTAATATTTTGTCACAATTTCTTGTAAAATGAAAAAAATGTAAAAAAAATTTTTTTTTTACAATTGTTTTTATTTTTTTTACATACTGTCACCAATGCAGTACAGCATCATCATAAAACTGGTGTGGTGGTGATCAAGCAACCATTTCTTCTGAATGAAAACTACTCATTCAGTGTTTACTATTGCTATTAGCTATGATTGGCCACAGCTAATCACATAGTACAGATGGGCTGTGATTGGCCCTCTCTGTACCATGTCATCACTGTGACCAATCACAATAGTACACAATTAAGGGCATGAATAAAAGCCTTTAATTGTGTACAATTGCCACGTGATCTGCTCTGATTGACCACAGATATCATATGGTACTGACAGTGGCCCGGTGCAGTCATCGGCTGTGTACGATGGACACAGTGGGTGACAGATTGCGCCAGAGCACGGCCCTTTGGGTACGGATAAGGTGCGATCCTGGGAGCACATCATATGCTGTCCTCCCAGGATAGTAGTGTTGACGCTCACCCATCATATTACAATTACTCTATCTCTCTTTATTTAGATGCTCCCTTTTTATATTGCTGGTCATAGTCAAATACCTGCCCTTTTCACACAAAAGGGCAATTCATAGAGCTAAAACAATTAATAAAGAAATTATTTTAAATTTCTGAGATTTTCCAGCTGCAGTCACACAGAAAAGAAGATTCTTTGTCCTGGTATGCAAATGATGCCAGTTACATATGTATGTCACTCTGCTACACTGCATACAGGGGCAGGCACTCTACCTGTCTCTGTATGCCAACTTAGAGTAGGTCTTAATTATCTACAGCTTCATTATCTAAGAGCTTGATTCTTAATTTGGTGCATTAATACTACTGTAAAAATGACACTATTAAGCACTAGGGAAGAGAGAAGAAAAATATCTTCTGAAGGCTATAACAATGGACTTTGATGGTACTGTACACATACCAGATATAAACTTATTTATAAAAAATATACATTTTTATTACAAAATATCATTTTTAAAATATTGCACAGCTAAAATACACACAGGGGCGAACAGGGATCTCCTAAAATGTTCACTCAGCTACAAAAGGACCTGAACCTACAACCTTTCAACTACTGCTCCTTCCTCCAAGTAACACACTGCCTCAAGCATAACCCACAACTTGGGCTTCCATCCCAGTAAAAATCTGGACATACCTAAAACACCCTTCAAGCAAATGGGCAGCAACATTCAAATTGGTTTATAAAGCTGCCTCATGCACAACCCTATGGGAGCTTATGCATAAAATAGCCCAAAGGTGGTACCTAACGCCAACGACCCTGGCAACGTTTAACAACTCTTCCCCACTCGAATGTACGAGAGGGTGTGAACAGCTGGGTACACTAAAACACGTACTTTGGGACTGCCCTAGCCTAAATAAATATTGGAATGATGTCTTTTCCCTAATAGCAGAAGTCACAGGCACTCATATCCAAGCCTCCCTAGACCTTGCCATTCTCAATCTACTAACAAATTTAATCCCAAAAATGTATCAGAGGATAATTATACACATCCTACTGGCAGCCAGGCTGTCAATAACTAGATTATGGAAATTGACCACTGCCCCCCATCCCTTTCAGAGGTAATCAACCTGACCCAAATGCACCACACATATGAACTCCTGATTACTACAAACAAAATACAATATCTCAGGGAACAACAAATGTGGGACCCTTGGCATAAATGGTATACCACTCATTTTCAATGAAACTACAGTTTAGATGTTATAAGGTGGCTAAATCTTTTGTAAGGCTGAAGTAGGAGAAAAATTGCTCAGGACTCTCTTTGCATGTTATTTGTTAAGAGCTGTTCTTTCCTCCCATTTCATCTACCTTCACTTTCCTTTGTCTGTCTCTATTCACTTCTTCAACCCTAAGACCAGTTTATATGTTAATGTGTAGCTGATATTGTTAACTCTAACACTAATCTGGAAAGTAATATATAAACAACATGACCTCTCACCGGATACAGAATGTTCCCAATGGGTTGTCTAGAGAGAATTATAACATGGACTGCAAGTTCATACACTTACCAAATAAACTATTATTAATAGACTAGTATAGTTACTATATTTTCACTCAATGTTAAATTGTAACTGTATGGGATTGTGTTATATTAGGGCTACCATTGTTCATCATCTGTAATGCTTCTTAAAAGAAATAAAAATATTGAACAGAAAATGCACACTGGGCATGTGGTTTTGATCATGGTGGATACATATGTACTTTTCTGTAAACTCAACATGTTTCACGGACTAAAAGTATGTCACTGCTTCTTCAGGAGTCTTTTTAAACAGATAAATGTACAAAATTACATTGGATGCCTGTGTCACACTATAAATGATAAAAAACATCACATTAGATGACATATTCAAATACATACAAGAATAAGTCCATTAATGGGTAACATATTAAACATTGGTATCATTCTTATGTATTGGCTACCCCCACAGACCCCCTTACCCATGATGCAGCCAAGATCACCACTCGCAGAAAAAAGTCTGCCCCAGCGGGTGTGGAAACACACAGCATGCAGGGGACAAGGACAAAATCTAGATTAAAAGTATATTGGAACTGGAAATAGGTAAGTATCAATTTTATATAGATGTTTCACATCATACAAATACTAGCCACTCACCTAACATATCAACCGAATAGCCCAAGGGTATTATATGCAAAAAACATTTCCTATGCATAGCGGTCCAGGGATTTAAAAATAAGGGAGTTTTTTGAATAATGAAGTAATAAGAAGTATATATATATTTGCAATAAATGATTAACATCACATTTTAAATTGTGTATTAACACAACTAGCACATAAATGCATGTATCCGTCAAAATGCATAGGCATGTCTCAAAGACCTTGACAGTCCCCATGGACCGCAAGGAGAAACAGAAATGTGAAGTAATGAAAGATGGCACAAAAACAGGCAGATATATTCCAAAATATGCAAACATGGTACCTGATGAAAAAGAGAGGGATTTATGAACAGGCCGCTGGAATGCAACAAGGTTGTTTCATGATAATATTAGAAAGTATATATATTTCTCTTGCAGGGTAATCTAAGGTAATATTGATAGATAAATATATAATAGCTAGGACATTCCTACTAAGCCAAAATCACATAGATCTACAGTACTCATAGAGAAATGCATTCTTATAGAAGTCACCCCTAAAATATTATTTGTCCAAAGTAGCAGTTGTTACATATGGGTAACTAAGGAAAGGAACCAGGACTCATATTGAAGCCTCTGGAAAATACCTAGAGCAAAGATAGTCACCAGGTGAAACCTAACAATGCCTATAAACCCATACTGCAAAAACACAGTAGAGAGGATAAAGGAGGGAGGGGGGATGCAACATGTAGCATACCATCAAAGAGAATACATCAAAGGAGTGCAGCGGCTGTGTTTGCACAGAATGCGCTAAATGTTTTTCAATTTATCTAAGCGTGCATGCTGTCTGTTCCTGCCCAGCGACGCTCCCATGCCCGAAGGCATGTGACATCGCCAGGGCGGCCCTGGAGCGCACATGCATGTGTCCTCACATGCGCAATGCCCAAAGGCAGACACTTGCATCTCAGAACATTCCGAAGATGCAGGTCCAGAGGCACCTCACAGAGGTGCAGCGTATTATGTCCGCTCCTCCTTCAGTTCAGAGCTGCACACTCACCTGGACAAACCAAACCTGGATCGCACAGCAAAGCTACACACACAAGTGGGAAAAAGGCCCAGAGCGGCCATGTTGGTAAAGGGCAACCTGTGTACCCTCCTGTGGACAAAGCTGTCACACCACAGGGTGCACAGCTGGGCAAGAAACAGCACAATCGTGATGGAAGCAGAAAGAAACAAGGAAAAAACGAAATGCCCACCAGGGGAGTCCGTATGGCATGTCAGTCTCAGAAGGTGCTGAGACAAGAGAGCCTGTTGGAGGAGCCAACACAAAGGATCCATAAGAAAATTATATACACAGCATTACAACAAAATAAAATACATTATATCTATTCAAGTACAAATACATTCACAAATTGGCCCTTATTGCACTGAATCATCCATATCTCCTAAAAATTGACACTCTCTACAATGGTGGAGAAGAGAGAGGAAAGAAGAATAAAAGGAGAAAAAAAAATAGGAAATTAACAAGAACAAGAGAGAATGTAAGAAATTATACAGCCAGTAAATCCATTCCTTTAAAGAAAAGGTCTATATCAGTGGTTCTCAACTCCTGTCCTCAGGAACCACCAACAGGCCAGATTTTAAGTATTACCTTGGGGAGATGCAGACTAGAATACTGCAATCACTGAGCAGCAAATTATATCACCTGTGATGTATTTCAGTTATCCTGCAAACCTGGCCTGTTAGTGGGTCCCGAGGACAGGAGTTGAGAACTACTGGTCTATATGTATCAACTTCATTTAATCCAGAGGGCTTCACGCTGCAATATATGCTGGTCCTAATTGCCCCCACTTAGATCCGGTCCAATCACCTCAAGGACAAAGAAAGAAACCATTTCAATATGGTATCTATGATATAGACCAATATGCCTGGTGTAATGATTTTGCCACCATCAGATAAATAAGTGAGATCACTAGAGTTGAGCGAACCCAGACTGTAAAGTTCGGGTTTGTACCAGACTTTGGGGTGTCCGTGTCCCGAACCCGGATATTTGAAAAAAAGCCTGGGTTCGGTATTCGGGTATTTTTCACGCCTTTTCAATAGCTGCAGGGAGCCACTCAACAAGCGTTTCACTCGTTTGCCCTTAGAAGCCATCAAAGCCATGCCTACTGTTGGCATGGCTTTGATTGGCCAGTGCATCATGTGACCCAGACTATTTTTGGTGCCTGTTGAATAGCTGCAGGGCAGCCAATCAACAAGCAATTCACTTGTTTGCCCTTAGAAGCCATCACAGCCATGCCTACTAATGGCATGGCTGTGATTGGCTAGTGCATCATGTGACCCAGCCTCTATATGAGCTGGAGTCACGTAGTGCCGCGTGTCACATTGTCTTGTACTGGGGTAGGGAGAGGATCCTGCCGCCGCTATGAGGGAGAGATTAGCATTCTAATATCATCTCATCCTGCATTAGAGACAGGTTCCTGGTGGTCCTGTGAGGGAAAGATCAGCATTCTAAAACCATCTGATACTGGAGTAGGTAAAGGTTCCTGGTGCTGTGAGGGAAATATTAGCATTCTAATATCATCTCATCCTGTATTAGAGACAGGTTCCTGGCTGTGCTGTGAGGGAAAGATTAGCGTTCTAATATCATCTCATCCTGCATTAGAGACAGGTTCCTGGTGGTGCTGTGAGGGAATGATTAGCATTCTAAAACCATCTGATACTGGAGTAGGTAAAGGTTCCTGGTGCTGTGAGGGAAATATTAGCGTTTTATTATCATCTCATCCTGCATTAGAGACAGGTTCCTGGCGGTGCCGTGAGGGAAAGATTAGCATTCTAATATCATTTGATACTGCAATAGGGACAGTTTCCTGGTATTGTGAGGGAAACATTAGAGTTCTAATATCATTTGATACTGCATTAGGTACAGGTTTCTGGCGCTGTGAGGGAAAGATTAGAATTCTAATATCGTCTGATACTGGAGTAGGTACAGGTTCCTGGTGCTGTGAGGGAAAGATAAGCATTCTAATATCATCTGATACTGCATTAGGGACATATTCCTGGTGCTGTGAGGGAAAGATTAGCGTTCTAATATCATCTCATACTGCAGTAGGAAGAGGTTCCTGTCGGTGCACTGAGGGGCATATTATCGTTCTAAAATAATCTTATAGTGGAGTAGGGAGAGGTTCCTGTCGATGTTGTGAGGGACAGATTATCGTTCTAAAATCATCTCTAAGTGGAGTAGGGAGAGGTTCCTGTCGGTGCTGTGAGGGACAGATTATCGTTCTAAAATCATCTCATAGTGGAGTAGGGAGAAGTACCTGTCGTTACTGTGAGGGACATATTATCGTTCTAAAATCATCTCATAGTGGAGTAGGGAGAGGTTTCTGTCGGTGCTGTGAAGGACATATTATCGTTCTAAAATCATCTTATAGTAGAGTACGGAGAGGTTCCTGTCGGAGCTGTGAGGGACAAATTATCGTTCTAAAATCATCTCATTGTAGAGTAGGGAAAGGTTAACGTCCGTGCTGTGAGGGACATATTATCGTTCTAAAATCATCTCATAGTGGAATAGGGAGAGGTTCCTGTCGGTGCTGTGAGGGACAGCTTATCATTCTAAAATCATCTCATAGTGGAGTAGGGAGAGGTTGCTGTCGGTGCTGTGAGGGACATATTATCTTTCTAAAACCATGTCATAGTGGAGTAGGGAGAGGTTCCTGTCGGTGCTGTGAGGGACAGCTTATCGTTCTAAAAACATCTCATAGTGGAGTAGGGAGAGGTTACTGTCGGTGCTGTGAGGGACAAATTATCGTTCTAAAATCATCTCATTGTGGAGTAGGGAGAGGTTAACGTCCGTGCTGTGAGGGACATATTATCGTTCTAAAATCATCTCATAGTGGAGTAGGGAGAGGTTCCTGTCGGTGCTGTGAGGGACAGATTACTATTCTAAAATAATCTCATAGTGGAATAGGGAGAGGTTCCTGTCGGTGCTGTGAGGGACAGCTTATCGATCAAAAATGATCTCATAGTGGAGTAGGGAGAGGTTACTGTCAGTGCTGTGAGGGACAGATTTTCGTTCTGAAATCATCTCATAGTGGAGTAGGGAGAGGTACCTGTCGGTGCTGTGAGGGACATATTATCGTTGTAAAATAATCTCTTAGTGGAGTAGGGAGAAATTCCTGAAGGTGCTATGAAGGACAGATTATCGTTCTAAAATCATCTCATACTGCAGTAGGGACCTGTTCCTGTCAGTGCTGTGAAGGACAGATTATCGTTCTAAAATCATCTCATACTGGTGTAGGGAGAGATTCCTGTTGGTGCTGTGAAGGACATATTATCGTTCTAAAATCATCTCATAGTAGAGCAGGGAGAGGTTCCTGTCGGTGCTGTGAGGGACAGCTTATCGTTCTAAAATCAACTCATAGTGGAGTAGGGAGAGGTTTCTGTCGGTGCTGTGAGGGAAATATTATCGTTCTAAAATCATCTCATAGTGGAGTAGGGAGAGGTTCCTGTCAGTGCTGTGAGGGACATATTATCGTTCTAAAATCATCACATAGTGGAGTAGGGAGAGGTTCCTGTCGGAGCTGTGAGGGACAGATTATCGTTCTAAAATCATCTCATACTGCACTAGGGACAGGTTCTTGTCGGTGCTGTGAGGGACAGATTATCGTTCTAAAATCATCTCATAGTGGAGTAGGGAGAGGTTCATGTCCATGATGTGAGGGACATATTATCGTTCTAAAATCATCTCATAGTGGAATAGGGAGAGGTACGTGTCCGTGCTGTGAGGGACAGATTATCGTTCTAAAATCATCTCATAGTGGAGTAGGGAGAGGTTCCTGTCGGTGCTGTGAGGGACAGATTATCGTTCTAAAATCATCTCATAGTGGAGTAGGGAGAGGTTCCTGTCGGAGCTGTGAGGGACAGATTATCGTTCTAAAATCATCTCATAGTGGAGTAGGGAAAGGGACCTGTCGGTGCTGTGAGGGACATATTATCTTTCTAAAATCATCTCATAGTGGAGTAGGGAGAGGTTCCTGTAGGTGCTGTGAGGGACAGATTATCGTTCTAAAATCATTTCATACTGCATTAGGGACAGGTTCCTGTTGGTGCTGTGAGGGACAGATTATCGTTCTAAAATCATCTCATACTGGTGTAGGGAGAGATTCCTGTCGGTGCTGTGAAGGACATATTATCGTTCTAAAATCATCTCATAGTGGAGTAGGAAGAGGTTCCTGTCGGTGCAGTGAAGGACAGATTAACGTTCTAAAACCATCTCATAGTGGAGTAGGGAGAGGATCCTGTCGTTACTGTGAGGGACAGCTTATCGTTCTAAAATCTTCTCATAGTGGAGTAGGGAGAGGTTACTGTTGGTGCTGTGAGGGACAGATTATCGTTCTAAAATCCTCTTATAGTGGAGTAAGGAGAGGTTCCTGTCGGTGCTGTGAGGGACAGATTATCATTCTAAAATCATCTCATAGTGGAATAGGGAGAGGTTCCTGTCGGTGCTGTGAGGGACAGCTTATCGATCAAAAATGATCTCATAGTGGAGTAGGGAGAAGTTACTGTCGGTGCTGTGATGGACATATTATCGTTCTAAAATCATCTCGTAGTGGAGTAGGGAGAGGTTCCTGTCCTTGCTGTGAGGGACAGATTATCGTTCTAAAATCATCTCATAGTGGAGTAGGAAGAGGTACCTGTCCGTGCTGTGAGGGACATATTATCGTTCTATAATCATCTCTTAGTGGAGTAGGGAGAGGTTCCTGTCGGTGCGGAAAAGGACAGATTATCGTTCTAAAATAATCTCATACTGCAGTAGGGACCGATTCATGTCATTGCTGTGAGGGACAGATTATCGTTCTAAAATCATCTCATACTGGTGTAGGGAGAGATTCCTGTCGGTGCTGTGAAGGACATATTATCGTTCTAAAATCATCTCATAGTGGAGTAAGGAGAGGTTAACGTCCGTGCTGTGAAGGACATATTATCGTTCTAAAATCATCTCATAGTGGAATAGGGAGAGGTTCATGTCGGTGCTGTAAAGGACAGCTTATCGTTCTAAAATCATCTTATAGTGGAGTAGGGAGAGGTTACTGTCGGTGCTGTGAGGGACATATTATCATTCTAAAATCATCTCTTAGTGGAGTAGGGAGAGGTTCCTGTCGGTGCGGAGAAGGACAGATTATCGTTCTAAAATCATCTCATACTGCAGTAGGGACCGATTCCTGTCATTGCTGTGAGTGACAGATTATCGTTCTAAAATCATCTCATACTGGTATAGGGAGAGATTCCTGCCGGTGCTGTGAAGGAGATATTATCGTTCTAAAATCATCTCATAGTGGAGTAGGGAGAGGTTTCTGTCAGTGCTGTGAGGGACAGATTATCGTTCTAAACCATCTCATAGTGGAATAGGGAGAGGATCCTTTCGGTGCTGTGAGGGACAGCTTATCATTTTAAAATCATCTCATAGTGGAGTAGTGAGAGGTTTCTGTCGGTGCTGTGAGGGAAATATTATCGTTCTAAAATCATCTCATAGTGGAGTAGGGAGAGGTTCCTGTCAGTGCTGAGAGGGACATATTATCGTTCTAAAATCATCTCATATTGGAGTAGGGAGAGGTTAATGTCAGGGCTGTGAGGGCATATTATCGTTCTAAAATCATCTCATAGTGGAGTAGAGAGAGGTTCCTGTCGGTGCTGTGAGGGACAGATTATCGTTCTAAAATCATTTCATACTGCACTAGGGACAGGTTCCTGTCAGTGCTGTGAGGGACAGATTATCGTTCTAAAATCATCTTATACTGGTGTAGGGAGAGATTCCTGTCAGTGCTGTGAAGGACATATCGTTCTAAAATCATCTCATAGTAGAGTAGGGAGAGGTTTCTGTCGGTGCTGTGAGGATCAGATTATCATTCTAAAACCATCTCATAGTGGAGTAGGGAGAGGTTCCTGTCGGTGCTGTGAGGGACATATTATGGTTCTAAAATCATCTCATAGTGGAGTAGGGAGAGGTTCCTGTCGGTGCTGTGAGGGACATATTATCGTTCTAAAATCATTTCATAGTGGAGTAGGGAGAGATTCCTGTCGGTGCTGTGAGGGACAGATTATCGTTCTAAAATCATTTCATACTGCACTAGGGACAGGTTCCTGTCAGTGCTGTGAGGGACAGATTATCGTTCTAAAATCATTTCATACTGCACTAGGGACAGGTTCCTGTCGGTGCTGTGAGGGACATATTATCGTTCTAAAATCATCTCATAGTGGAGTAGGGAGAGATTCCTGTCGGTGCTGTGAGGGACAGATTATCATTCTAAAATCATCTTATAGTGGAGTAGGGAGTGGTTCCTGTCAGTGCTGTGAGGGACAGATTATCGTTCTAAAATCATCTGATACTGCAGTAGGGACATGTTCTTATCGGTGCTGGGAGGGACAGATTATCGTTCTAAAATCATCTCATACTGCAGTATGGACAAGTTCTTGTCGATGCTGTGAGGAACAGATTATCGTTCTAAAATCATCTTATAGTGGAGTAAGGAGAGGTTCATGTCCGTGCTGTGAGGGATATATTATCATTCTAAATTCATCTCATAGCGGAATAGGGAGAGGTTCCTGTAGGTGCTGTGAGGGACAGCTTATCGTTCTAAAATCATCTCATAGTGGAATAGGGAGAGGTTACTTTCTGTGCTGTGAAGGACAGATTATCGTTCTAAAATCATCTTATAGTGGAGTAGGGAAAGGTTCCTGTCGGTGCTGTGAGGGACAGATTATCGTTCTAAAATCATCTCTTAGTGGAATAGGGAGAGGTTCCTGTCGCTGCTGTGAGGGACAACTTATCATTCTAAAATCATCTCATAGTGGTGTAGGGAGAGGTTCCTGTCGGTGCTGTGAGGGACAGCTTATCGATCAAAAATGATCTCATAGTTGAGTAAGGAGAGGTTACTGTCGGTGCTGTGAGGGACAGATTTTCGTTCTGAAATCATCTCATAGTGGAGTAGGGAGAGGTACCTGTCGGTGTTGTGAGGGACATTTTATCGTTCCAAAATCATCTCTTAGTAGAGTAGGGAGAAGTTCCTATCGGTGCTATGAAGGACAGATTATCGTTCTAAAATCATCTCATACTGCAGTATGGACAAGTTAATGTCGGTGCTGTGAGGAACAGATTATCGTTCTAAAATCATCTCTTAGTGGAATAGGGAGAGGTTCCTGTCGCTGCTGTGAGGGACAGCTTATCGTTCTAAAATCATCTCATAGTGGAATAGGGAGAAGTTCCTGTCGGTGCTGTGAGGGACAGCTTATCGATCAAAAATGATCTCATAGTGGAGTAAGGAGAGGTTACTGTCGGTGTTGTGAGGGACAGATTTTCGTTCTGAAATCATCTCATAGTGGAGTAGGGAGAAGTTCCTGTCGGTGCTATGAAGGACAGATTATCGTTCTAAAATCATCTCATACTGCAGTAGGGACCGGTTCCTGTCAGTGCTGTGAAGGACAGATTATCGTACTAAAATCATCTCATACTGGTGTAGGGAGAGATTAGTGTCGGTGCTGTGAGGGACAGATTATCGTTCTAAAATCATCTCTTAGTGGAATAGGGAGAGGTTCCTGTCGCTGCTGTGAGGGACAGCTTATTGTTCTAAAATCATCTCATAGTGGAGTAGGGAGAGGTTCCTATCGGTGCTGTGAGGGAAAGCTTATCGTTCTAAAATCAACTCATAGTGGAGTAGCGAGAGGTTTCTGTCGGTGCTGTGAGGGAAATATTATCGTTCTAAAATCATCTCATAGTGGAGTAGGAAGAGGTTCCTGTCAGTGCTGTGATGGACATATTATCGTTCTAAAATCATCTCATAGTGGAGTAGGGAGAATTTCCTGTCGCTGCTGTGAGGGACAGATTATCGTTCTAAAATCATCTCATACTGCACTAGGGACAGGTTCTTGTTGGTGCTGTGAGGGACAGATTATCGTTCTAAAATCATCTCATAGTGGAGTAGGGAGAGGTTCATGTCCATGCTGTGAGGGACATATTATCATTCTAAAATCATCTCATAGTGGAATAGGGAGAGGGACATGTCCGTACTGTGAGGGACATATTATTGTTCTAAAATCATCTCATAGTGGATTAGGGAGAGGTTCCTGTCGGTGCTGTGAGGGACAGATTATCGTTCTAAAATTATCTCATGGGGGAGTAGGGAGAGGTACCTGTCGCTGCTGTAAGGGACATATTATCATTCTAAAATAATCTCATAGTGGAGTAGGGAGGGGTTCCTGTCGGTGCTGTGAGGGACAGATTATCATTCTAAAATCATCTCATACTGGTGTAGGGAGAGATTCCTGTTGGTGCTGTGAAGGACATATTATCATTCTAAAATCATCTCATAGTGGAGTAGGGAGAGGTTCCTGTCGGTGCTTTGCTGGACAGAATATCGTTCTAAAACCACCTCATAGTGGAGTAGGGAGAGGTTCCTGTCGTTGCTGTGAGGGACAGCTTATCGTTCTAAAATCATCCCATAGTGGAGTAGGGAGAGGTTACTGTTGGTGCTGTGAGGGACAGATTATCGTTCTAAAATCATCTAATAGTGGAGTAGGGAGAGGTTTCTGTCGGTGCTGTGAGGGAAATATTATCGTTCTAAAATCATCTCATAGTGGTGTAGGGAAAGGTTCCTGTCAGTGCTGTGAGGGACATATTATCGTTCTAAAATCATCTCATATTGGAGTAGGAAGAGGTTAATGTCAGGGCTGTGAGGGTATATTATCGTTCTAAAATCATCTCATAGTGGAGTAGGGAGAGGTTCCTGTCGGTGCTGTGAGGGACAGATTATCGTTCTAAAATCATTGCATACTGCACTAGGGACAGGTTCCTGTCAGTGCTGTGAGGGACAGATTATCGTTCTAAAATCATCTTATACTGGTGTAGGGAGAGATTCCTGTCGGTGCTGTGAAGGACATATCCTTCTAAAATCATCTAATAGTTAAGTAGGGAGAGGTTCCTGTCGGTGCTGTGAGGGACATATTATCGTTCTAAAATCATCTCATAGTGGAGTAGGGAGAGGTTCCTGTCGGTGCTTCTTGCTATTGTACAGGGAGTTTCGTGGCTGTCCTTGGAGAGGGATGAGGTGATACTCTACTAAAATCTTGCTATTATA
>BLSH010014595.1:0-15932 GCA_018402905.1 Glandirana rugosa | reverse complement strand
GTACTGACTGCGATCCCAGGAGAGTCGGTCAGTAGGTGTTGCACTTCAGGCTGAGGCAGTACAGTGTGCTGCATGGAAGGGGACTTCTAACCACCTGGGGCCGGAGGAGGAGGAGAAGTCTTATGTCTTAAGTTTGGCTGCAGAGGGAGTCTGGCTGCTCTTCCCGGCACGCTGTGTCGGCGGGGAGCCGCCATGTTGAGTTGGCCGCACAGTCTGTGTGGTGTCCTCCTACATGTCTGCTCACATGATCAGTTCGGCCACGCCCCCAGCGACGTCACTTCCGGTATAAGTTTCCGGGATCGGGAGCATTTTCACAAGTACCGATACTCGAGAAAATGCTAGTATCGGCACCAATACTCGATATCAGTATTGGTGCATCCCTAATTTCATTAGCATTCCTTTTTTGGAAGATTATTTAATTTCCAGGGATTCAGATGTAGACAAATCTCCAACTGAACATAAAAATGAAGGTCAACTAGAAAAAAAAGTTATAACAAAATAACAAAAGCATTTGTTTCCTTTGAATGTTTTGTATGGCTGGTTGGTAAGAAGCAGGCAGCCACTTCATCCTTAACAACCATCACTCTCATGTTGTCAGCGGGATTCCCTGATCTCAGCAGAATGTCAACAAAACAATTTCTGGCATTAAATTAAAACAAAACAGCCTGGGCCCCCCAATCCATACCAGGGCCTTTAGGACTATAATCGATTTAAAAGGGAGCTCCACACCAATAAAATGGCCAATGTCTATACCAGACCCTTATTCAAGCATGCACCCCAGTAGGACAGGAAAAGGGGGGCGAGCAAACAGCCCCCTTGACTTCCTGAACCATACCAGCCCACATGCTCTCAATATGGGGGGGTGCTTTGGGTTAGGGGACTGCCCCCAAAAACACCTGTTCCCCATGTTGATGGCCTCTTCCTCACAACCTTGTCCTGGTGGATGTGGGTGTGTGGGGGGAGTGACTTATTCGAATTTGAAAGCACCTGAACCCACCCCCCCATGTGTATGAGTATGGGGTACATAGTATGGTAAGTAAACATGGGGGTGGGAATAAAGCCTCATACACACGGTGCAATTGTTGTACGACCGCACGTCCAATTTTTTCCAAAATCATCTGTCCGTGATTTTGTCTAGCTTACTGACGTTAGTAAAATTATTGTCTGACAAAGGCGAACGTAGTGACGTGCTATGAGAAAATACAGAGGAAGTTCAGGTGAATGTGAATTACGAATGCAAGTTTACACGACCGAACATTCCTGGGTTCCGAACATGCATGCTATGTACCCCATACTCATTCACATGAGGGGTGGTATCTGGGGAGCCCTTGTTAAAGGTCACCCTCCACCCCCTACAACCACCAGGCCAGGGGTGTGGTGGAAAGGCCCTTGTCCTCATCAACATGCCCTTGTCCTCATCAACATGGGGACAAGGTGCTTTGGGGGGACATCCCCCTATGGTGAGGGCATATGGCCTGGTATGGTTCCGGGAGAACGCTCATGCTGCATGCTCGGATAAGGGTCTGGTATGGAGTTGGGGGTTTCCCAAATCCATTCCAGACCCAAATGGATTGGGGCGACTCCATGATGGTTTTTTTTAATGTTCAATATGATATTTTTTAACCACTTGCCAACCAGCCGCCGTCATTATACAGCGGCAGGTCGGCACATTCCTGTGAATCGCCGTACTGGTACGTCAATCCTTTAAATCGCTATAGCAGGCACGTGCGGGGGGTGCTGATGCGCGTGGAAGGCGTCCAAGATGTCTGCCGGCCACCAGCAGGAAAGAGAGCCAGAACAGGGATCTGTGCATGTAAACAAGCAGATCCCCATTCTGACAGGGAAGTAGAGAGAGATCTGCTGTTCCCAGTAATCAGGAACAGCTTTCTCTCTGTACCCTCAATCAACATAACCCCCCCCCCCCACAGTTAGAAACACCTCCCAGGGAACACAGTTAACCCCTTGAGTGCCCCCTTCCCTGCCACTGACATTTATACAGTAATCACTGTATTTTCATAGCACTGATCGCTGTATAAATGTCACTGATCCCAAAAAAGTGTCAAAAGTGTCTGATTTGTCCGCCGTAATGTCACAGTCCCGATAACAATCGCAGATCACCGCCATTACTAGTAAAAAATAAAATATAATAAAAATGCCATAAATCTATTCCCTATTTTGTAGACGCGATAACTTTTGCACAAAACAATCATTATACGCTTATTGTGATTTTTTTTTTTTTTACCAAAAATGTAGCAGAATATACAGGGTGGGCCATTTATATGGATACACCTTAATAAAACGGGAATGGTTGGTGATATTAGCTTCCTGTTTGTGGCACATTAGTATATGTGAGGGGGGAAACTTTTCAAAATGGGTGGTGACCATGGCGGCCATTTTGAAGTCGGCCATTTTGAATCCAACTTTTGTTTTTTCAATAGGAAGAGGGTCATGTGACACACCAAACTTATTGGGAATTTCACAAGAAAAACAATGGTGTGCTTGATTTTAACGTAACTTTATTCTTTCATGAGTTATTTACAAGTTTCTGACCACTTATAAAATGTGTTCAATGTGCTGCCCATTGTGTTGGATTGTCAATGCAACCCTCTTCTCCCACTCTTCACACACTGATAGCAACACCGCAGGAGAAATGCTAGCACAGCTTCCAGTATCCGTAGTTTCAGGTGCTGCACATCTCGTATCTTCACAGCATAGACAATTGCCTTCAGATGACCCCAAAGATAAAAGTCTAAGAGGGTCAGATTGGGAGACCTTGGGGGCCATTCAACTGGCCCACGACGACCAATCCACTTTCCAGGAAACTGTTCATCTAGGAATGCTCGGACCTGACACCCATAATGTGGTGGGGCACCATCTTGCTGGAAAAACTCAGGGAATGTGCCAGCTTTAGTGCATAAAGAGGGAAACACATCATCATGTAGCAATTTCACATATTCAGTTGAATGGCCCCTAAGGTCTCCCGATCTGACCCCCTTAGACTTTTATCTTTGGGGTCATCTGAAGGCAATTGTCTATGCTGTGAACATACGAGATGTGCAGCACCTGAAACTACAGATACTGGAAGCTGTGCTAGCATTTCTCCTGCGGTGTTGCTATCAGTGTGTGAAGAGTGGGAGAAGAGGGTTGCATTGACAATCCAACACAATGGGCAGCACATTGAACACATTTTATAAGTGGTCAGAAACTTGTAAATAACTCATGAAAGAATAAAGTTACGTTAAAACCAAGCACACCATTGTTTTTCTTGTGAAATTCCCAATAAGTTTGATGTGTCACATGACCCTCTTCCTATTGAAAAAACAAAAGTTGGATTCAAAATGACCGACTTCAAAATGGCCGCCATGGTCACCACTCATCTTGAAAAGTTTCCCCCCTCCACATATACTAATGTGCCACAAACAGGAAGTTAATATCACCAACCATTCCCATTTTATTAAGGTGTATCCATATAAATGGCCCATCCTGTATATCAGCCTAAACTGAGGAAGAAATTTGTTATTTAAAAAACATTTTTTGGATATTTATTGTAGCAAAAAGTAAAAAATATTGTTTTTTTTTTCAAAAGTGTTGCTCTGTTTTTGTTTATAGCGCAAAAAATAAAAACCGCAGAGGGTATCAAATACCACCAAAAGCTCTATTTGTGGAGGAAAAAGGACGTCAATTTAGTTTGGGTACAGCGCTGCACGACTGCGCAATTGTCAGTTAAAGCAACGCAGTGCTGTATTGCAAAAAATGGCCTGGTCAGGAAGGGGGTAAATCCTCCCGGGGCTGAAGTGGTTAGAAATGTTTAATGCTGGCGCTTGTTTTGTTTACTTTCTGCTGTCAGCTGGGAATCCCACTGACAGACGATTCATGGATGCAAAGGAGCAGACAGCCACCCACTAACCGCTTCTTCTGAATACACTAAACACATTCCAAAAACAATTCTATGCAACATAACAAACATGATGATACAAAACTCTTCAACGAACGAACACATCCAAAACACAAGCATGGCGAAAACTTTTGGGGTACACATGTCTAATTGAATGGAACAAATATAGTAAAGGATACAATAATTAGGACTATATAGTATCAGAATGATGTAATGTACAACATAGAGTATATAGTGCAGGGGTTGGGAGTATGTGATGTACATCATAGAGTATATAGTGCAGGGGTTGGGAGTATGTGATGTACATCATAGAGTATATAGTGCAGGGGTTGGGAGTATGTGATGTACATCATAGAGTATATAGTGCAAGGGTCAAGAATATGTAAAGTGCAAAATTGCGTATATAGTGCAGGGGTCAGGAGTATGTAATGTACAACATAGAGTATATAGTGCAGGGGTCAGGAGTATGTAATGTACAACATAGTGTATATAGTGCAATGGTCAGGAATATGTAAAGTGCAACATAGCGTATATAGTGCAGTGGTCAGGAGTATGTAATGTACAACATAGAGTATATAGTGCAGGGGTCAGGAGCATGTAATGTACAATTTGGGTCTGAGACTATACAGACATATCCCTCCACCCAGCAGACAACAGAGCAATTAACCCTGGGAGAATTGTTCTGTCAGAGATCTGGCTGGACCCGGGCATAGGACAGAAGACTCGAAGCACTTACCCCAGGTGCCTAGGTCAGAATCTCCATAAATCCAGTCTAGATACATAAATTGTGTCTGCAGCACAGAGAAGGAAGATTACAGGCGGTCCCCGGGTTACAAACAAGATAGGGACTGTAGGTTTGTTCATAAGTTGAATTTGTTTGTAAGTCGGAACAGGGACATTTTTTAAGTGTAGCTTCAGCCAAAACAAATATTTTTAAGCTTTTTGGATAGCATAGGGAAGGGTTAACACCCCTGTAATGTTTGTTTTGCTGTCTATGTTTCTGTTCAGAAGATTTCACCTCACTTCCTGTCCCAATGATAATTGGATTTTGAAAATTTTGGCTTGTTGTGGAAACAAACCTTGGTGATAAAGCTTCAGTGGAGACACCTTTTTCCCATAATAACTCTTACAGGAGTGAATTTCCCTTCCTAGGGGGAGATTTCCTCTCATTTCCTGTTGTCTCCCTCCGTTTGTAAATAGGAGTCGTTTGTAAGTCGGATGTTTGTAACTAGGGGACCGCCTGTATTTGAGAGAAATACAGGAATACAGGATGGGGAACACAGCTCAGGAAAGTGACCAGGGGATTACAGGCTGACATCACCCCGCCCCCGCCCTACTCTGGACCAATCAGTGAGCAGTATGGGTGGAGGAATGGATTTAGTGTTAATGACCCACCTGTGCTGATCTCTGTAGGAGGGTCCTCCTCTATAAATGTCCCCGTTATTCCATCCTCCTCCATAGACTGCTGATCATCCCTCACATACCTCTCTTCTTCTTCTGCTTTAACCTCAAATTCTATATCGATTGGATCTCCACTCTGAATCAAGAACACGAGAGAGAATATTATCTGCAAAATATAAGCCCATATTAAAAATCCACATATCTCTACAAGTCTATGTTCTAGACCAGTGGTTCTCATCTCCAGTCCTCAGGACCCACCAACAGGCCAAATTTTAAGTATTACCTTGGGGAGATGCAGACTAGAATACTGCAATCACTGAGCAGCAAATTATATCACCTGTAATGTATTTCAGTTATCCTGCAAACCTGGCCTGTTAGTGGGTCCCGAGGACCGGAGTTGAGAACCACTGCTCTAGACACTCCGTCCCACCAACCTTACAACAGTGAGGGATGGGGTGACCTTCCTGTGTGGAATCCCGGGAATACAGAGGACGGGGACATCTCTCTGGTGGGTTTCTGTAGCTGGATGACTCCACCATGGTTTCCTGGTACAGATCTTTATGTTCTTTTAGAGACTCTGACTCCTCCATCACCCCATCCTCATTATCTTCCTCTTTTATCTCTTCTTTAACCTCAACTTTAGTATCTCTCAGGTTTCCACTCTGAATATAGAATAAAAATGACATCAATGGTAACAATGCAGATAATGTACAGATCCTAATGATACTATCAGTGATTGTTCCTCATCTACCTGATGATGGTGAGGGATGGTGTGACCTTCCTGTGTGGAATCCCGGGAATACAGAGGACAGGGACATCTCTCTGGTGGGTTCCCATTACTGGATCCATCTGTAGGAAACACAACACTGACTGAATACATTGTTTCTATGTGTTTATCAGATGATGGGGGATCTAGGGGGACCCTCTGTACTGCTCTCTCCTTTACAATAAAGTCTCCTCTTACCCGGTGATGTGAGGGGCGGCTGATTGTCCATCATGAGGTCCTTGTAGAGATCCTTGTGTCCTTCTAAATCCTCCCCCTCCTCCATGGAGAAATAGACAGTGACATCCTGACACCTTATAGGAACCTGACACACACAATGATACAGTCACCATCCAGACACATCCCTTGTCTGTTACTGGATAATGTCCCAGAATTCTCAGCCCCGCTCACCTCTCCTGTCAGCAGCTCCATCATCTTCCTGGTGACTTCTAGAATCTTCTGCATGTTGTGTCTCTCAGGTTTTAGGGAGTCACATGGAGGCACTGTGATGGTCATGTGATCACCTGACTTCACAAGAGGAATTCTCTGTATTGAGGAACCAATAGGAATATCAGGTTAGAATCCCAGAATCCTCCTCACCTCTCCGGTCAGCTCTGTGATTTATTAATAGAGATAAGAGTGGTGTCATGTGATCTCCCAGAATCCCCCTCACCTCTCCGGTCAGGTCTGTGTATTATTAATAGAGATAAGAGTGATGTCATGTGACCTCCCAGAATCCTCCTCACCTCTCCGGTCAGCAGGTAGATGATCTCCAGGGTGAGGTTTAGTATCTTCTCAGTCATGTGACTCCGGTCCCCCTCCATCCTCATTGGTGCCATCATTTGATCTATACAGGTCTCCTTGTAGATGGATAACTTTGGGAAATGAAAGTGAGAATTATTTGGATGGTATTGATCACACAATAATAGGATGTGGATGTGAGGGGGGTAATATGAGGGTTGCTGTGCATTTAAGAACTACTGCCCCCATGGGAATACATTTAGTTTGGACTGTTTAGGGTTTACTACCAATTCCAGGTCCCAGGACCCTCTTGGCCTGCTGGATCAGAAATCCCCTTTTCTCTATTGGGTTTGTTTGGTTTCTGAACTGGTTTTGATTAGTTTTAGATCTACAGACAAGGAATGATAAATAGGATCCTTCCTTTGACTTGTTTGCTCTGAGGCAGTGCTGTGAGGATAATGTAGGGTCACCATGATGTCCAGGAAGGGGAAGTTGCTGACTTTTGGTCAGAGTTGTCGGATAATCAGGATAATTGGCAGAACTCCGGCTGCAAGGCTCCAATCTCCGGCAGCCTGCTGACTGACAAGAGTGATGTCACTCTCTGCAGTAAGAGATGGGATTGGATTGGATAGCTGGAGGAGGATGCTGGTGGACTACAGACCTGTGGGGGAGGAGTCTGTTCTGTTCTCTCCAATAGCAACCCAGTTCGGGTAGGAAGAGGACAGCAGTGGGAGGGGTTTGTTCTATTTTGTGTCCTGCAGCATTTTTATTGACCAGTGAGATGGGGAGGTGAAGGTTTCCTTCACTTCCTGGCAGGAGTTATTTAAGGAGGTCAGAAGGTTAAGTGAAGCTGTTGTGGGAGGACCATCAGAGACCAAGAGTCCCTATGAGCCCTAAAGCCCCGTCTTACCTCAGAGCCTAGCAGCCTGACTACCCCCTCAGAGCCCATCAAAGGCCCACTAACTTCTCAGAGTTATTCAGCCCTATTACTTCCTGAGAGGCCCCCAAAGTCTTTCAGCTACACTTCCTCCTCAGGGGTCCCAGAGTCCTTTAGTCCCACTTCCTCCTCAGAGATCCCTCAGCTCCTCTCCCTCCCTCAGAACCCTCAGTATTTTCCTCCCTCTGACACCAACGATGGAAGATATTCTTCATGGCAGGCTGGGGAATGTTTTCTTCCTCCTGACCAGCAATGTAAGGGGCTCTATGCTCCATACTCCTGACCCCTGCACTCCATCATTGTGTTGGCTGCATAGTGTAATGATTGCCCATTGGCTGCCTGTGTAGTGTAATAATTGCCCTTTGTAGGCCATTTATGGTCAGGATGGTCTTTGTCTTGTCTATTTATTGTCAGTGATGTTTGTTTAGAGCAGGGGTCGGTAACATACGGCCCACGGGCCGCACCTGGCTCACCACCACTAAATGTCCAGCCCGACAGTGCCCGTGATTAATTCACAGGCACCCGGCCTGCGACGAGCGGCTGGTGTCACAGGGCTGGATGGGGGTGGGAACTGTTGGAGTATACTTTTTACATTAAACAGTAGGTGATTGGTTGCTAGGATCGCCCAGCAACTAATCACCAGCCTGTTAATGTGAGAAGTTAACTTCAGCAGTTCCCTCCCCCATCCATCTCTGCTCTGCTGTACACCTGTGTAAGGTAGGAGAGTTCTACCTACATAGTGTGTGATTGTGTGTGTTGTGGGGTGCAGGGGACAGAGGACACTGCTTGGGGGGGCACAGAAAACTGCCAAGGGGGAGGGGGCAGAGGACCCTATGGGAGTGATGTGAAGGGGGGACATAGGACACTGCATTGTGGGGCTCTATGAGGGACCTCTTCTCCCCTGGGGACAGGGGCCCCTTCTCGGCTGGGGAAGGGAACCCCCATCTCCCCTAAGGGCAGGAACGTCATTTTCCCTAGGGACAGGAACTCCGTCTCCAGACCATGCTGGCTGGCAGGGCTGGCGTCAGCCACCCTTGGGTGCCAGGATGGGGGAGGGGCAGTAAAATCCAAATCCCCAGCCACATGCTCCTTCAGGGTGAACTGGCTTTGTATTAGTGAAGCACATTAAAGTGAGGTAAACCTATGCTGTTATTACTACTAGGTTAGGATTATTATTATCATCATCATTTAGTAGCAGGTGAATGCGGCCCTCAATGGATTCACATACATTGAATCCGGCCCTTAAAGTGTTACTAAACCCACAACAGTAAAATCTGTCCATATATGCAGAATAGCATGCTTGTGTTACTCACTGTGGAACTTAAGGGGTTAACCCTCTGCATTGTGTAAAAAGGCTCTTTGATCCTATATGGACAGATCCTTCCCTCCCACAGGGTCACTCTGGGCAAGGCCAGATAAGGCACAGTGCGGGTAGTAAAGCTGCACATGCTCAGGTTGACCTCAGAGTTAGCCAGTTCACATGATATGTAATCACACATGTGGGTGTGTATACAGTTACTAAATGGCGGCCCAGTCCCTCCCTCCTCCTCCATGCTCAGTAACTAAAAAAGAACCCAATGGTTGGGATATTGCATCTTGATTGATGGATCAACAGCATGAGGACACAGGTTGTAGCGGAAATCTCCTCCTACCTGAACTCTTAGCACTCAGGCAAACCCTGCAGTTTATTATGTGACTGTGGTATACAAATTAGCCAAAAGGGTATATAGTGGCATTATTTTAATGTAAAAGGTTGCTGACCCTTGGTTCAGAGGAACGTATGGGGAAATGCTCTGACCCTGAAGGGTTTAATCTACAAATAATAAATGTGGGCGCAGAGCTTGCACTATGGAGAAAATATCTGAATCCACAGATTCCAATAAAACTTTCTGATAACAAAGCGTCAGACAACTCCTGGGGTAACCTGGCAGCCCTTACTCAGAAAACCCCTGGCTGTAGAGGACTAGGTGTGCTGGGCCCTGTAGTCCCACAGAGTTTGTGGCAGCTGTAAAGCAATAGACTCCTAAGGAAGAAGAAGAAGCAAATCCACCACCAAAGTCCCGGTCACAGATACTTCGGTGGATGGCGGACCGGATACCGCTTAGATGTAAACAGAGAGGGCGCTCACCTAACCTGGTGACATCCGACTGTTTGGATTGGAAGACACCAATCTTTCTCCAGGAGGGCTATTGGCAGGTGAAGAAGTCCTAATGTGCGCTCCTCCCCCCGCCCAGATTCCTTAACCATTTATAGTCCAGAATAACTTAAACATCTTCTGTCATACAAGAGTCATAGAAAAATGGGATTTTATTAAGAACTTACCGTAAAATCCTTTTCTCTGAGTTCATTGACAGACGCAGCCTCTCTTCATGACACATGGGTTATGTACCTTTTACTAGGAGTAGACTAGGCAGGAGGAAAGTTCAGAAAGAAAATCTGGCCCCTCCCAGGGGGCCGTCCTCACTCAGCACATAACCCCTCAGCCCTACATAGCATATCAGTTCGTAACAAGCCGTACAAACACAACACCAAGGGGTGGGTGCTGCGCCTGTCAATGAACTCAGAGAAAAGGATTTTACGGTAAATTTTTAATAAAATCCCGTTTTCTCTTATGTTCATTGACAGATGCAGCCTCTATTCATGACACGTGGGGACGTCCCAAAGCAGTGTCAAACAAGAGGGATGGGTAAACAATAACAACTGTACCCAACAGAAAGATCTCGGCCCGCTCCCTGCAAAACTTTGCGGCCAAAAGCAGCATCCGCAGATGCTGAAACATCAACTTTGTAAAACTTAACAAAAGTGTGCACCAAGGCCCAAGTAGCCGCCTTGCACACCTGAGACACTGAAGCTTGGTGTCTAAATGCCCAGGAAGTGCTAATCGCCCTGGTGGAATGACCGTGACCGGAAAAGGGGGCACTTGGCCCCGCACAGCATACACATGGGTCACGGTCTGTCTGATCCAATGTGAAACAGTGGCCGACAAAGCCGCCAACCCCTTGCATGGCCCATCCATCAGCACAAACAGCGCATCCGACTTCCTAAAAGGAGCCGTAGCTGCCAAATACACCCGCAATGCTCTCACCACATCCAAGGAATGCAGAGCAATCTCCTGAGGGTGAGACCGATGAGGACACAGAGAAGGGAGGACAATGTCCTCATTAATGTGAAAAGAGGAGACTACCTTCGGAAGAAACCAAGGAGACGGACGCAGCACTGCCTTATCCTTGTTTAGGACCAAATAAGGGGACCTACACGACAAAGCTGCCAATTCAGACACCCGCCTAGCGGATGTGATAGCCACCAAGAAGGTGACCTTCTGAGACAGCAATTGTAAGGGAATATCCCTGATCTTCTCATAAGGCGGTTTCTGCAGTACAGAAAGTACCAAGTTCAGATCCCACAGCGCCAGGGGCGACCGTACCTGAGGAGCCACATGACGTACACCCTGTACAAATGTACGGATCAAAGAATGCGTCGCCAAAGGACGCTGAAACAGAATCGCCAGAGTGGAGATCTGGCCCTTGAGGGTGCTCAAAGCCAACTTTTGGTCCAGGCCTTGTTGAAGAAAGGCCAGCACCCGAGCAACTGCAAAAGAACGGGGGTTCCAACCCCTCAACTCGCACCAGGCAATATATGCTTTCCAGGTGCTATGATAAATCTTGCGCGAAGTACACTTGCGCGCCTTAAGCATAGTGGGGATCACTGATTCAGAGACTCCCCTGTCCCTCAGTACCTGGGACTCAATAGCCATGCCATCAAAGCCAGCGAAGGTAAAGCAGGGTTCAAGATGGGGCCCTGCGGCAGTAGATCTTCGCGAGGGAGTCGCCAGGGAACGTCTGTTACCATCCGCACCACGTCGGCGTACCAAGGTCGCCGAGGCCAATCCGGAGCCCCCAGGATTGTAGGGATTCCCTCCACTTCTATCCTGCGCAGCAACCGCGGTAGAAGCTTGAGAGGAGGAAATGCGTACAGAAGCCTGTACCGGGACCACCAGAGCATCAGAGGCTGCCGCCAACGGGTCCCTTGACCGGCACACAAAGGTCTTCACCTTGTGATTGAATCTGGACGCCAGGAGATCCACATCTGGCGTGCCCCACCACAAATCTGGCGAAACACCTCTGGATGCAGGGACCAGCTTTTGGCGACTTAGGAAGTCCGCCTTCCATTTTTCTACGCCCGGAATGTAGATGGCGGAGATTGCTGGCACATGAAGCTCTGCCCACCTCTGAATGTGGGCTGCCTCTGCCCGTCCGTACCAAGCTTCTTGTTCCGCCTTGATGGTTCACGTACGCCACCGCCGTGGCGTTGTCCGACTGAACCCGAACCGGGAGGCCGCGCAGCCTCGCCGACCAGCGGGAGAGACAGAGCCTGATCGCCCTCAGCTCCAACACATTGATCGGAAGTCGAGACTCCTGTGCCGACCAATGGCCCTGAGCCGACAGGTGTCCCAGGACTCCTCCCCAGCCCGAGAGGCTGGCATCCATCATGACTATCGACCATTCCAGGGGGAGAAACGATTTCCCCATGGTCACTGCCGGGACCTGAAGCCACCAAGTCAACGACCCCCTGGTCTGATGATCCAGCCGGATCAGCCGATACAGAGATGAAGGAGACCTGTCCCACTGCAGTAGTATTGCTCGCTGCAGGAGCCGGGTGTGACTCTGGGTGTACGGTATCGCCTCGAAGGTCGAGACCATGTGCCCCAGCACCCGCATGCAGAAACGTAAGGAGGACCACTGTCATGACAACAGGGTGCGCACCGCTGCTTGCAGCGCCAGCAACTTGTCCAGAGGTAGGAATACCTTCGCCTGCACCGTGTCCAATATCAGCCCCAGATATTCTAGGCGACAGGACGGGGTCATTGTCAACTTCTGCAGATTGATTAGCCAACCGAAGTCCCTCAGTGAGGTCAGGGTGATGGCAATATTTTCCTCCAGAGCCGGAGCCGACTCCGCTTGCAGGAGAAGATCGTCCAGGTAGGCTACCACAGCAATGCCTCTCTGTCTCAGCAGAGCCAGCACCGGGGCCAACAACTTGGTGAAGACCCGCAGAGCCAAGGCCAGGCCGAAGGGGAGAGCCACAAACTGGTAATGAAGGTCCCCTACAGCAAAGCGCAGGAAGCCTGAGACAAATGAGAACGTGCAGATATGCGTCCTTGATGTCCAGGAACGCCAGCCAATCCCCCTGGTGCAGGGTGGCCACTACCGAACGGACTGACTCCATCATGAATTTGTGCGCCTTCACAAAGCGATTGAGCGCTTTTAGGTCCAGAACCGGCCTGACCCCCTCCCCCCTTCTTTGGCACCACAAAGAGGTTTGAGTAGAAGCCGTGGAATCTCTCAGCTGGAGGGACAAGCACAACCACCCCTTATTCGGACATCGACCGTACAGCCCCTAGCAGAGCTAGTGAATGCTCCGGAGGGAGTCTTAAATTGGACGGGCAGAACCTGTTTGGGGGCCGAGTACTGAACTCTATCTTGTATTTGGAGGACACCACCTCCCGCACCCACCGGTTGGAGATGCGAGTGGCCCACCGGTACGCGAACCCCAGAAGTCGGCCCCCCACCCGAGATTCAGGCAGGGGTAACCCATCATGCGTAGAAGGACTTATCCTCTGCCTTTTTGGGCTTGCATTGCCAGGGACGCTAACCAGAACCAGAGGCAGACTTGCTGGCCCGGGAGTTCCTGCCCGCCTGACCAGGCGCACGAAAAAAAAGTTTTTGCCCAGAGGGCTGAGACCCCTGTTTGCAGCGCTGTTCACGCCGCTTGGGTTCCGGAAGAAATGTACTCTTTCCCCCGGTGAAATCCTTAATGATTTCATCCAATTGGGGCCCAAAGAGCCGACCACCTTGAAAAGGAAGATCCCTGAGGCCCTTCTTGGACGCGTGGTCACCCGACCAGCATCGCAGCGACAGCAGGCGCTTAATAATGATTGCAAAAACTGACATTTTTGACAACATTGATACCGACTCCAGAGCTGCGTCACAAAGATAACAAAGCCCTTGCGCCAGGTGGTCTGCTCTCTGTACAGATTCAGGCGAATCTATGCCGCCCCGGGCCTCACTCCACTCCATCGCACACTCCGTGAGCGACTGCCCACGCCACCAAAAAGAGTGCCTTGGACACTGCTTCCGTCCGCCTATCGGCCGGGTCCCTAAAGGAGGGAGACCCCTCCAGGGGAATAGTTGTCGCCTTGTTCAGGCGGGTCACTGGCGGATCCACCGCGGGGGAGACCCATTTCTGTAACAGGCTGTCCTCAAAGGGATAGTGCACAGAAAAACTTTTAGGCAGGGTAAAATAATTTAGTGGACGTTGCCATTCCTTATACACATACTGGTCAAAATACTGGCGGTAGGGAAACACCTTAGGAGCACGAGAGGGCTTCTTGGACCCAAACGTATAGGCAGATGCCTGTGCCTCTCCAGCCTGATGCAGTGAATTGCGGACGGCCGCGACAAGGGCGCCCTTTCGCGCGCCACCGAGGCCCCCTGGTCTTCCTCCCCATCCGAAGGCTCCAGCTGTCCGTCTGCGAGCTCCACGGGGGTCCCCAAGACCCCAGAGCCCCCTTCCTGTTCCGAGTCCTCCTCAGAGGATTGCGGGGGGGGGGCTCTTTTTGGGGCCCTCCCTACACCGGTCCGATTCCCCCCGGGCAAAAAACTCCTCCAAGATGGAGGTTAACTGATCTAGGGGAACCAGAGGTCCCAGCGCGGCCTGTGCTTCTGCGGACCCCTCTGGAGAAGCAACTGTCGGTTCAGCTGCCATTGCGCCACCGCCAGAACACTTGTGAGGCCTACCAGCCATCACCCCCACAGTACCCCCCCCTGCACCCCAGGGAGAAAACCAGCAATACTTGCGGAACCCTGTGCTTTAAAAGAGGCCGCCACTATCTGCCAATTCCACCACTTGCTGTGCCGCTGCTGCTGCCCCAGAAGAAGGTATGGCGCCAAAAGCATGTAAAGTCCCATACAGGGAGACTAACCAAAAATGGCTGCCACAGACACTAGAGGCCAAAACTCCTCCAAAATGGCCACGGAAAATGGCGGAGGCCGCCGTCAAAATGGCAGCAGACCGCATGGTAAACGGAGCGGCCCATGCCGCGAACGGCAGCAGCAAGCGATCGTCAGTGCAAGCGGCCAGGACATCGGGCGGGCATGGGGGGGGAGAGAAGGTTAGGGACCAGTGCACCTGAACCCCCCACCACCGGAACAGGCACCGCTAGTCGCCCCCCCTCCGCCACCAGGGGGGAAGGGGATGTCCCTCACCCATCCAGACGGGCGTAGCGGGTAGCCACCCAGTGCAGACCTTCCTCCCCCCAGATGGGGAGGGATGCTGCCGGCCAAGCGACCCCTGGAACAGGCCACAGCCTGGACGCTGGGTACGCAGGTGGGGCATTTAACCCACTGGCCGCCCGCACGGAACGGGCACGATGCGGCGGACCCCGCCATAGCTAAGGGTGGCTCGCATCCGTCGGCCGTGCTGGGGAGATGGCAGGACAATGTACATCCGCGTGGTCTCCAGCCGGCTACTTGATTGCAGTCTTCATCAGAAGGCTTGCGCAAAATGAAAAAGACAAAAAAGAAAAAAACTTTAGGGGAACCGCAGTTCCCAGCAGGGAACCATGTCTAACTCCTTGCACTAGGCAGAAGAAAACTGATATGCTATGCAGGGCTGAGGGGTTATGTGCTGAGTGAGGACGGCCCCCCTGGGAGGGGCCAGCTTTGCTTTCTGAACTTTCGTTCTGCCTAGTCTACTCCTAGTAAAATGTACATAACCCACGTGTCATGAATAGAGGCTGTGTCTGTCAATGAACGTAAGAGAAATTCAGCTGGTTCAGCAGGGATCGGTCACATTTCCATCCATGTGTGGTCACTGCCGGATAAAAGTCACTCCATCAGCGGCTGCAGCCAATAGCTTCATCACTGATCTGTGTATTCTGAGAGCGGAGGAGCGCCCCCTCATTGTCAGAATACAATAGTGCAGCAGGGAGGATTCCCCCATCCCCCTCCAATGTGTGGATGGGGGAATTGCTTCAGTTTTTTCACTCATTCTGCTGGCTGAACGATAAAACTGAACCATGTATGGGCAGCTATGGAAGCAAAATATATTAATCATCAACTGATCCCCCTGAAGGGGTTAATCTAGGTTCCCACACTATATATGTGTGTATCATCATCTGCTGGAGATAAAAGACC
>BLSH010014532.1:116998-161963 GCA_018402905.1 Glandirana rugosa | reverse complement strand
GGAATCTGGAAATCCTGGACTGGAGTGGTCAAGACGAACATCACTCAGAGCATCACAGATAATTCATCAAACGGATCAAGGCGGTATTCCCCCTATACACGGGGGGGTCTCCAAGGATACACGGGGGAGGACAGAGGGGGCAGAAACCGACGCGTTTCATCCGCTGTACCGCGGATTTCATCAGGGTAATAGTATAATTTGGGTTATACAAGGATTATAACTCCATTTGGAAGCCAGTGGGAAAAGGTGAGGGCTGCATTAACAAAACACCGGCATATCCTCACAAGATGCCCTCTAACGAAAGATATAGTGGGCCGAGACCTCTTTTGACCACCAAACGAGCGAGAAATTTAAGTGACGAACTTGTAAAAACCGAATTTGTCCGACCACTAAAGAAAAACTGGCTGACTGATCTACCCCCACTAAAAGGTATGTTTCCCTGCGGCAAGTGTCACATATGTCGCTATGTTGAAAAAACTAGTACCTTTAAGGACAGCGGTGGAGTGGAAACCTATAGAATCAACCAATTCATTAATTGCTCGACTGAAAGAGTTTTATATATCATCACTTGCCCATGTAGAAAAATCTACGTGGGAAAAACCAAACGAGCACTAAAAACTAGAATTGGTGAACATCTGTCAGCAATAAGGGACCCTATGGATGAATCCCCTTTAGCATTACACTTCAGGGACCATCATTCGGGAAACCCCTCTGGACTTAAAGTCAAAGGGTTTTTTGCCCTACAATTATCCAACCGTCGGGGTGATTTCGATCAGATTCTACTACAGCATGAAAAACGTTGGATTTTCAAATTAAAAAGCCTGACCCCTAGAGGCCTCAACACCGAACTTAACCTACAAGTGTTTCTGGAAACATAACACATATTTTAAAAAAATAAATAATAAAAAGTAAATTATTATGTGGGATTAATATCATCCCTTCACTAGTCGACATTCAGGCTTAAAGGACCATCAAAATTATATATCAGGATATGTTATGAGGAAAACATACTTGAATGAACCAGAAATAGAAATATCAAGGTCTGTGTCTATATACCTCACTGAGAGTTTCCTATTGTTTAAATACAACCAATTTGAACCCTGATATGTTTCCCTATGTCTATAGCCATTATGTCTCCTATGATTTTGTTTTGCTTACTCTGGGATGATCAAGCACTACTCATGTTGTTTTTAATTTTAATCTTTAATTTAATGTAGGATCCTGACGTCATCCCCAAGATATAGGGGCTATACAGCCCCAATTTAATGATACATGCATGTAATATGATATATATGTGAGCTGATGCGGTGATTCTTAACCAATTTTTCACCACATAGGGTTAAATTGACAACGTCAGGTGACGGAATTTGGCCAGCAGCATTGATCCGATCTGACTGGCTGTATAGCCTATAAAAAAGATGCTTATTGCTGGGGCCTATTACCCTGATGAAATCCGCGGTACAGCGGATGAAACGCGTCGGTTTCTGCCCCCTCTGTCCTCCCCCGATGCATCCTCGGGACCCCCCCCGTGTATAGGGGGAATACCGCCTTGATCCGTTTGATGAATTATCTGTGATGCTCTGAGTGATGTTCGTCTTGACCACTCCTGTCCAGGATTTCCAGATTCCCCAGATTCCCAAGAGCCGATGATCAGCTGTTGCCTCACTGAGAGACGCGGATTACTGACTCTGTACACGCTGCCCGAACAGCCTATTGAGGTGTTGGTCGTCACGTCTGTGTATGAGCATTCTACGCTGGTGAGGGAGTCCCAGCTTTACTGCTATGTCAGCAGTGGACTGTTCCACCTTCCACTAGACTGAACCTCACTCATATTAACGCGGAGGTGCTCAGCCGCAGCCAGCTCTTCAAACAGTAAGTGGATGCCATTCACAGCCAGTCGGCGTTTTATGTATATGAGCATTGTGCTCTGGAGGACCCGCTATCTGTGCATACAGATACGCATGGAGACCCGAGCCTGTCACTCATTGATACTGACATCTTGATTTGACTGCCAATGAACGTTTATGAGCTTTGAGGCGGCTACAGTTGTGTCACTGTCATACTTGACTATTGCTTATGGATTCATCTGTGACTACCCGGTATCAATGCACACAGATGGTATACATCAGAGACTGACTTATCCTTAAATCCCCTTATACCAGGGGCTATCCCGGGTGTTCATAAGCTATTGTCATTTTTTCACCACGCAGTTGGTGACAGCCTTTTGTCATCATCGGGTGTAATTGTGCTTCACGCTGTACACATGATATGTTCATTTGTCTGGTGCTGGTCATTATGTTCATCGCCAATCTATATAGCCATTGATCCCCAGACGTTCCTTACTATATCGTCCACACTTCATTGAGTGGATGATTGTTCAAAAGGATTTCCTGGGACATGTGCTATTTGATGGTTATTTGTTATACATATTATGGGTCTAGGATGGTTGCAACCTCCGGGGATGTTATTTTAGACAACGTTGTCGGTTATGTGTCACCCTTCTGTCATTTTGTTTATGTCCCTTTTTCCTCAATAAATTTGTTTTTGCCTTTTTCCTACATGCTGCTGGGTTATCCCTTCCATATACAGGAAGGCTGTGATCATCGCCCTTCCCCCTTCAACAGAAAGGAGATCCGTGTTTACATACACGGACCTCCGTTCTTTCAGTGCGGGGGAGCCATTGCGGGTAGCAGGCGGCGATCGAGTCCGCCCTACCCGCTCCCTGGCTCCCCCCGAACACAGTGAGCGCCGGAGGGCGCCTCCGGCGGCGCGTGCGCGCTCACAATGCTAGTTATTTCAGCGCTGTTGCAGTTTGAATGACAATTGCGCGGTCATGCGACACTGTACCCAAATAAAATTTTTAACATTTTTTCACACAAATAGAGCTTTCTTTTGGTGGTATTTAATCACCCCTGGGTTTTTTAATTTTTTGCGCTATAAATTAAAAAAAGACTGAAAATTTTCAAAAACAATGCATTTTTCTTCGTTTCTGTTATAAAATTTTGCAAATAAGTAATTTCTCTTCATAAATTTTGACCAAAAATGATACTGCTACATTTATTTTGGTAAAAATAACCCAAATCGCGGTTTATTTGGTGTTGGCGGACAGACAGATGTGACGGGGACTGTGACAGATGTGACGGGGACATACAGCTGTTTTGGGGACTGTGACAGATGTGATGGGGACAGACAGATGTTTGGGGACTGTGACAGATGTTTTGGGGACATACAGATGTTTTGGGGACTGTGACAGATGTCTTGGGGACTGTGACAGATGTGATGGGGGACATACAGATGTTTTGGGGACTGTTTTATGGGTACACTTATGTGTATGGGGACAGGGGTATCAGTGTGCTTGGTGCACTGTGTGGGGGGCGATCTCTGAGTGCTCTCTGCATAAAATCCTCATCATGCAGAGAGCTGTCATATTGCTGCAGATTCCCCCCCCCCCCCCTGCACTGAGCTCTCACTGAGCTCGGCGTGGGGAGAACTGTCACAGTTCCTCTTTGTTTACAATGTGACGGCTGTGATTGGACATGATCGGGAGGGCCAGTCACTGCGCCCATATCCCGATCTCTGCTGAGCTGGATTCTGTGATCATAATGATCACAGGATCCAGCAGCAGCGCGCAGCGTGACCACGCTGCGAGCTCCAGTTCTGCAGGACGTGTATACATGTCCTGTCAGAACGGGGAAGCTCCCACCCGGCCGTATATGTACAGTGGCCGGGTGGGAGGTGGTTGAGGACATTGGCAAATATCTGTTCCCATTCGTCATCCGAAAGGTCCAGCGATAGCTCTTTTTCCCATGTGAGGCATGTTTTATATTTCAGGGGGCGGTGATTAAAGAGTAGCACGTAGATGGAGGATATTAGATTCCTTTGTGGAGTGGGTCCCGAGCACAACATTTCCAAGGGGGTGAGTGGTTTAGTCCATGAAGATCTATGTCGTGGGTCTAAAAGGAAGTGTTGTATTTGCAGGTACTTCCACAGCGGGAATTTAAGATCTGTCATTTGTGCGGCCAGGTCTTCGCGAGTGCGTAGGGAGTCCCCCTGGAAAAAATGATGCGCTAGGATGTGCTTATGTGGCCATGTCTTCGCTAGGAATAGGGTGGAGAGCCCTGGGGGGAATTCGGGGTTAGATCGGAGCGGGGTCAGGGGTCCTGGTATGGAAGCTAATTGACATTTGTCTAAATTATTTTTTTTTGTAATTTTTTACAGATAGAGCTTTCTTGTGATGATATTTAATCAAAATTGTTTTTTTTAACAAATAGTGATAATTTTGAAAAAAAAAAAAAACTCTTTTCTTAGTTTCTGTTTGTAAATAAATATTTTTCTGAAATTTAGGTTACAATGTATTATGCTACATTTCTTTGGTAAAAATATTCTACAATCTGTTGTATAAATATTCTGTTGTACTCACTACCTATCTAATTTAATAAAATGTAAGTTCAGACAGGATACCTATAATAAGCACATTCTGCTACTCCTAGTACGAAGAGGCCATATGTGAGACCCAAAATCCAAGGGGCACCTTCAGACTATCTAGGGGCATACATTATGCATCTAATAAAGATCAGGGACACTGTAAGTGGTGTGGTGGTGATCAGAGACACTGTAACTGGTGTGGCGGTGATCAGAGACAATGTAACTGGTATGGTGGTGATTAGGGGAAAATATAACTGGTGTGGCGGTGATCAGGAACACCATGACTGGTGAGAGTATGTTTTAACCACTTGCCGCCCAGCTGTTGTCATTATACGGCGGCAGGTTGGCTCTCCTCCCATAGCTGTACTTGATGTCTGCCAGCGACCGATGATCACCTAGTATGGGGCCAGAACAAGGATTTGCCTATATAAACAAGGCGGATCCCCGTTCTGACAGGGGACATGACAGAGATCTACTGTTCCTAGTGATCGGGAACAGTGATCTCTGTCATGTCCATGCCAGCCCACCCCCCCCCCCAACAGTTAGGACATACCTAGGGAACACAGTTAACCCCTTGATTGCCCCCTAGTGTTTAACCCCTTCCCTGACAGTGTCATTTTTATAGCACTGATCAATGTAATATTGTCACTGGTACCCAAAAAGTGTAATTTGGGCTCAGATTTGTCCGCTGCAATGTCGTAGTCCCGCTAAAAATCACAGATCACCACCATTACTAGTAAAAACAATTAAAAAAAATAAAGGTCCCTAAATCTATCCCATAGTTGTAGACGCGATAACTTTTGCGCAACCCAATCAATATAGGCCTATTGCGATTTTTTTTACCAAAAATATGTAGAAGAAAAACATTTTTTTTCAAAATTGTCACTATTTGTTTGTTTATTGCGCAAAAAATAAAAATTGCAGAGGTGATCAAATACCACCAAAAGAAAGCTCTATTTGTGGGAAAAAAAGGGCGTCAGTTTTGTTTGGGTACAGCGTCGCATGACCGCACAATTGTCAGTTAAAGCCACGCAGTGCCGTATCGCAAAAAAATGGCCTGGTCATTAAGGGGGCAAATACTTCCGGGGCTGAAGTGGTTAAAAACATTTTTTTTATAATTTTATATATTTTTTTCTTTTTTACATACTGCCACCAGAGCACTGCAGTGTTACTATAGTGACACTGTGCTACTTTGGCAAAGTGATAAGGATTTTTGTGATCGCTTATTACAGTGATGATCACTGTAATAAGCAATTGGTAAAAGACTGTGCAAAGGTTTCATTCATGGCTGGCCCTGGTACTATGTGATCGCTGCTATCAATCACAGAGCTCACACAGTAGCTTACTGACAGCCTTGCTTACCACTATGACTGCTGTGATTGGTCACAGCGATCACATGTACCGGTGCTTCTCACAGCAGCCCGGCACAATGATCAGTGATCGGCTGTGTCTGGTCACAGATCCTGCAGCTGCATGCTCTAGAAAGCACAGGTGTCAAACTGGCGGCCCTCCAGCTGTTGCGGAACTACAAATCCCATGAGGCATTGCAAGGCTGACAATTACAAGCATCACTCCCATAGGCAGAGGCATTATGGGACTTGTAGTTTCGCAACAACTGGAGGGCCGCCAGTTTGACACCCCTACTCTAGAGAGTGTGCACAAGCATTCGATGCAGGAGGACATACAGGTATGTCCAATGGCATTAGCACTGCTCCCGTCCGGCTGTGTAGTGCAGTCAGTATGCAAGTTACATTATGCAACATACGATTTGCGACGATCGTACGTACGATCGTCGTCCCGTGTGTACGAGGCTTAAGACTGGGTGAAAAGATCAACAGTCATGCAACACTGTACCCATATGAAGTGTTATCATTTTTTTTCTCACAAATAAAGCTTTCTTTTGGTAGTATTTAATCACCGTTGTTTTTTACATTTTTTTGCTAAATAAATGAAAAAAAGACTGAGAATTTTGAAAAGAAAAAAAACACATTTTCTTTGTTTCTGTTATAACATTTTGCAAATAAATAATCTTTCTTCATACATTTAGGCTACATTCCTTTGGTAAAAATAACCCAAAACAGTGTATATTATTAAGGCTGCATTTACATTACAGAGTTTTGAATCTGGCGATTTGACAGCGCCGATGTGTGAATGGCAAAACACGGGACTTGCATATGAGATGCCATTCATTTGAATTACACCTCAAAACGTGGTGCGGGTCTTCCGCGATTGTCGGGCGATAAAGTGTGCAAAATAGTTTGGGAGCTACTTTTTTATTACATTTTTTTTTTTACAATTTTTACATACAGTGGCCAGAGCAACACAGTGTTGCCATAGTAAGACTGTACTACTCTGGGGAGGTGATCGGGATTTTTTTTTTCTTACACACTATGATTGCTTATAACTGAATTTCACAGTTATAGGCAACCATTTTTTCTGAATGAAAACTATGCATTCAGTGTCTACTATTGTGACTATCTGTGATTGGCCACAGCTAATTACATGGTGCAGATGAGCTATGATTGATCCTGTCTGTACCATGTGATCACTGTGACCAATCACAAAGCGCATCACAATAGCAATGAATGGCATGAAACAAAGCCATTCATTGTGTACAGTACAATTATCATGTGATCTTAGGGTTACCATCTCATCCCTTTAAAACTGAACACATATTAATTAGTCCAATGCCAGTCCTTCACCAGTCTTAAGCCTCGTACACACGGTTCGATGATCGTATACAACAGGTCGTACGAACGACCGTTGAATGCAAATCCAACCGTTAGTACGCGCGTTTAGAACAGCCGACGTACGACGGTCATACAACAGGAGTTGTATGAGCAAACTAGAAAACTTTGGTAGTACCAACAAGCAGTCGTACGACCGTTGTATCGTGTGTACAGAGAAGTAGGTCCAACAAGTTGTATTGTGCAAAACACGCATGCTCAGAAGTCAGGAGCACCCGGAAGTGTCCGTTCGTTTCTAATTCACAAATTACATGCACCTGAACTTCCTCTTTATACGCTCATAACACGTCACTATGTTCAGCTTGGTCGTACGATCGCTTATTGCATGTCAGTACGCGAGATACAACAGCCAGCATATGATTTGGGCCGTTTGGTCGTACAATCGTCACATCGTGTGTACGAGGCTTAAGAATCTTGACTGTGGGAAGCCAGCTGTGACTTCCTGCGGCTTTACATCCAGCTCCCCACTATGCATGCAAGAGACACACTGAGCTTTCAGACCGGTCCTGCAGGCTCTTGGCATCTGGGACATGTCCCAAGAGATTGCTGATAGGGAGGGAGTACCGAACTACTGTTATTCTTACCTAGGCGAGAATCAGTGGGAGCGAATACCTGTCAGATAATGGTACCTGCTTCCAGAAAAAAATCTTCCGATAATGGCATAGAAGGCAGGGGGTCAAAGAAGGATAAGCAGAACTTTCTCTTTTAAGTGAAGTTCCACTTTAAATGGCATTAAGTATTTTCAACACAAATGGTGTTTAAATGAATTCTTCTATAAGCCAATCCCTCATTAAATAAACCATTGTTCCTGATGTAGACATGCATGAATCTCACTTGTTTTTCATGTACAGCTAGAAGCTAATATCATTTCACTAAAAGGTCAGCTAGGGTTCTGACTTGTGGTTATCTCTTGCTAATATGTTAAATGGGAACAGATGAAAACACGAAACTTACTGTTTCATGAACAACAGCATAGGACATGTTTAACTATTTATGAACCAGTTCAGATCTTTAAAAAAGGTCCATCATAAAATATAAATGTCTACCATATAAATATTGAGTGCTATGTAAAGTATATTCCCATCTCTTTGTTTAATACAGTTGGTAAATTAGCTGAGTTGAGTATTAATATACTGTATGTGCATATGTGTATAGGATGAAGCTTTTACTTATGTAGGTTTAGGGGTACACCAGAAAAGCATGCATGGTGTAGACAGCAAAAATTGCTTTTAGTTACAGTGCATCCAGGAAGTATTCACAGCGTTTCACTTTTTCCACATTTTGTTATGTTACAGCCTTATTCCGAAATGGATTAAATGTATTATTTTACTCAAAATTCTACAAACAATACCCCATAATGACAACGTGAAAGAAGTTTGTTTGAAATCTTTGCAAATTTATTAAAAATAAAAAATGAAAAAAAAACATGTGCATAAGTATTCACAGCCTTTGCCATGAACTCCAGTGAATTCTGTTTCCACTGGTCATCCTTGAGACGTTTCTAAAACTTGATTGGAGTCCACCTGTGGTAAATTCAATGGATTGGACATGATTTGGAAAGGCACACTCCTGTCTATATAAGGTCCCACAGTTAACAATGCATCTCAGAGCACAAACCAAGCCATGAAATCCAAGAAATTGTCTGTAGTCCTCCGAGATGGGATTGTATTGAGGCACAAATCTGGGGAAAGATACAGAAACATTTCTGCAGCATTGAAGGTCCCAATGAGCACAGTGGCCTCCATCATCTGTAAATGGAAGAAGTTTGGAACCACCAGGACTCCTCCTAGAGCGGGCCGCCCAGCCAAACTATGCAATCGGGAGAGAAGGGCCTTAGTCAGGGAGGTGACCAAAAATCCGATGGTCACTCTGACAGAGCTCCAGCATTTCCCTGTGGAGAGAGGAGAACCTTCCAAAAGAACAACCATCTCTGCAGTGCTCGACCATTCAGGCCTGTCAGTTGGAAGCCACTCCTCAGAAAAAGGCACATGACAGCCTGCCTGAAGTTTGCCAAAAGGCACCTGAAGGACTCTCAGACCATGAGAAACAAAATTCTCTAGTCTGATGAAACCAAGATTGAATGCTTTGGCCTGAATGGAAAACGTCATGTTAAGAGGAAACCAGACACCACTCATCACCTGGCCAATACCATCCCTACAGTGAAGCATGGTGGTGGCAGCTTCATTCTGTGGGGATGTTTTTCAGTGGCAGGAACTGAGAGACTAGTCAGGATCGAGGGAAAGATGAATGTAGCAATGTACAGACACCTCCTTGATGAAAACTTGCTCCAGAACGCTCTGGACCTCAGACTGGGGGAAGGTTCATCCTCCAACAGGACAACGACCCTAAGCACACAGCCAAGATAACAAAGGAGTGGCAATCTGACAACTCTGTGAATGTCTGTGAGTGGCCAGAGCCCAGACTTGAACCCAACAGAACATCTCTGGAGAGATCTGAAAATCGCTGTGCATGGACGCTCCCCATCAAACCTGATAGAGCTTGAGAGGTCCTGCAAAGACAAATGGGAGAAACTGCTGAAAAATAGGTGTGCCAAGCTTGTAGCATCATACTCAAAAAGACTTGAAGCTTTAATTGGTGCCAAAGGTGCTTCAACAAAGTATTGAGGAAAGACTGTGAATACTAATATACGTGTTTTATTTTTCTTTCAAAGATTTCAAACACACTTCTATCACATTGTTATTATAGGGTATTGTTTGTAGAATTTTGAGGAAAATAATGAATTTAATCTATTTTGGAATAAGGCTGTAACATAACAAAATGTGGAAAAAATGAAGCACTGTGAATGTTTTCTGGATTGCACTGAAAATATCAACTTTTTTACCTTTACCTTAACGATAAGTTACACTTTTGCTTTAGTTTGTCCATTGTAATTTTCTAAAACTTTTATTAAATTTCAGTGCTGTTCCCTTGCTTCCCCAGTTCTGTTTGCGCTTGTGTGAATGGCTTTCTGATTCTCTCCCTGAAGTCTTCAATGAGATAAAGTCAAATCTCAGGTATCTAATGCGATATGAAGTCCGTTATTGGAGAGAAAGTCTCTAAAGTTTGTCTGAAGCGACGCAGACACTGCAGGTTATCTCATTACAACGAGATTGCATCGGGTGGTTACAATGAAGACAGACATTCAGAAATCAATTGCTGAATAGAGAACTGTGTGCAAAAGCTGAAAAGTTTGAAAAAAAAATAGTAACTCATAAAGGGGGTTGCTTTTTTCTCGCCAAAATACTTGCTGGGGAATCAACTACGCTTTGTGGAAATTGTCAGAAGTGGTCTGCGCCACAATAGAGCAGATCTGTTTCAGGTCTATCTGCGCCACCTGTGCCGGTTTCTGTTTCAGAGTAAAACAGAAACTAGTGCAAGTTTACACCTGATTAAGGCTGGGTTCACACTGCAATCTATAGCGGATCCCAGCAGGGGTCCAGTGCATGCTGGTTTGCAGTTTCAGGTCCGATTTCAGCCCAAACTTTGGGCTGAATTCGGACCTGAAACGGTCCAAAAGACGCACGGCATCTTTGTGCAAACTGCACCAGATCCGCTGCGGAGATATGTGAACCGGCTCCACAGAGAGCCGGTCACAATCTCCTGCTATGCGAATTGGATGCGGGGAAAGCCGCATCCAATTCGCATAGGTGTGAACACAGCCCAACAGAGGGGATGCAGCACTTTTCCATATAGAAAACTTAAGCAAGTTCCCACCTTGTCATATGTAACGTGAGCTGCCAGCAGACAGCTCACATCCCTCTCTCTGCCCATGCAATGATTTTACTACATGAGCAGAGACTGCACAAGATTAACACCCTTCATCTCCCTCTGCTCTGAGCTGAGCAGGGGGGTGGGGAAGGGCAAAGAGATCATACAGCTTCAACTCTTTCTATTCTATGTGCTGGGTGCTGTGACTGTCACAAAGAACAGATCACTTCTAATTAACAAAAGGACTTGTGCCGATTTTGTTATTTAGAAGCAGCATCTACTTAAAACGTTGTTACCTCAATATTTCATATTCCCGATATGTGCCTGCTGCACCATGTACTTGTATAAGAAAGTATCCTGTTCTCTTTGTATTTCTTCTTTTATGTGAAATCCCTGATGTTACTGCTAGTCCCCTTGCTTTCCTAATAAAAACTGACCACACTAAGCAGGAGAGCACACCGTTTTTAGTTCTCTAGCTATAAGCAGAGAAGAACACAGAGGGTGCATAGGCCTAGTGCCTTATCCTCAATACAGGTTTCTATTCAATAAAATTGAGGTGAATATACTCACAAACCAGTACATGTGTCATCAGCCACTTAAATCCATATGCGAAAATCCACACTTGAAGTCACATCGGCAAACACATTTCAAGGTTTCCCTCTTCTTCAGAGCCTTGTTTAGATGTCTCTTAGTGTCAACAAGGAACTTTTCAGCCAGGGTCAGTGTTTCTCTGTTTAGTGCAGCTGTATATAGCTTCCTTGTTCCCTACGTATACTGGGAACTCAGCCTGCTCTCCTCCAATGATTCTACTTGTCCAGACACGCTGCACAGCCACTCACTGAGAAGATCAATGAGCCACTGCTTTTCCCCCCACAGCTCTTATGCAATTGAGAACAGAGGGAATGTGATCATATTTATAAGGTTTTTTTATATCCCCCCCCCCCATTCTACTTACCTGAGCCCTTATTCGATCCAGCGCCATGCTCGTCTGCAGCTCTTTTCTCCCCTCACTTCAGGGTCTCACTGGTTTTGCTGGGGCACTGGGAGACATTGGCATGAAAGCCCCCATGGGAAGTGACTGCCCATGGGGGCACTGGTCAGAGGGGAGGGAACAGGAACGCCGGCAGGGGACCCGAGAAGAGGAGGTTTGGGGCTGCTCTGTGCAATTATATTGCACAGAGCAGGTAAATATAGACATGTTTGCTATTTAAAATAGAAATGTACCTTTACAATCGCTTTAACGTTTGAGTTTAGAAGAGTTGCACAAGTATTTCAGGCAATTAGCTAAGCTTCCTGCACCAGGTACAAACTTATCATATGGGATGTGAGCTGACAGCAGATAGCCCACTTCCCTCTCTCTTCCTGTACAGTGAATACACAGCATGAGCAGAGTCTGCACAGGGTTAACACCCTCCTCCTCCTTCCACTCTGAGCTGAGTGGGTCAGCAGGAACAGCTGTGAGATTGGAGTTTGCAGCTCCAGCTCTCCATTCTCTTTGCTGCGTGCAAAACATAGAACTGACTGCTCCTAAAAAACAGAGGGGCTTGCACTTGTTTTTTTAAGTAGGAGGAGCATCTGTTCCCTGTTCTAAATTTAGAAGAGTCGTGCAAGCTTGTGCCTGCATAACTCTTTGTTAATTCTGAACATTATGCCTGAACAACTGTTTGTTATTCCCCCCTTTAAACCTATCCTAAAGAACAAATCCAGTCTTAAAGCGGTTGTAAAGGTTTTTTTTTTTTTGGTAGATCGTCTAAATATAGCATAAACATGTAAAAAATATATATATATTAGCTCAAACATCGATTCCAGTAAATATTTTTTTCCTACCGATTTGCATCTTTGCATGCTGCACATTGATCTGGTTAGTCCAGCGCACTTCTGGCCGCTGCGTCATCATCTCTAGGGAACTACATTTCCCTTCATGCACATGCCACTCCCATTCATGCCTCCACCGCGCACCCATCTTCTCTAGCAGAACACAAAATCAAACAGTTCTTATGTTACACAATAAATAGTTCATTTACATAATATATCTTTTAAATCTCTGTTTTATTTTATTTCTTTCCCAAACTTGGATTTATTATAAATATTTTATGGGTATGCAGCCGCTGAACTTCTCACACTGTGAGCCAAACTTGAGAAGATAGGGGCAGAGGACTCAAAGGGCATGGGAGGCGGAGCTGGATTCACATGCACGGCCGCGGCTCCCGTGCCTGGCAGCACAGCTTGTGTGGCCACGCAAGCTTGTAGTCACTGTGTACAGTCGGGTGATCCCATCAGAAGGCCCCTGGAGGAAGAACAGGAAGTGGGGAAAACGGACCCCCAGACAACAGATTTAGCAAAGCAGCAAAGGAACTGGATGAAAAGGTCAGTAAATCCCCTAGAGACACCCAGAAAGGGACAGGATTTTTTTTTTAAAAAAACAAGGGTTTACTATCACTTTAAAAATGGATTTTGCACTAAACGAGTAGCAACTAAAATCAAGAAATTCAAATAATAAGCACTTTAACCACTTCAATACTGGGCACTTTTACCCCCTTCCTGCCCAGGCCAATTTTCAGCTTTCAGTGCTGTCACTAGGGATGGGTCCGCGGTTCAAGTCGAACTTAGAACATTATGGGGCGTTCACAGTGACTGCGGAGCGCCCCCATAATTCATTGCGCACAGACGGCGCGCACAGCTCCTCCCCATTGGGAGGGCTCCTACCGTCCTCACGCTTTTTGCTTTGACAGTTTATTTATATGGCAGGGTGAGGCCACCCGGCGACATAAGCGAGCGACCCCGCCCCTTCTGACATCATGTGAAGAGGAGCTGTTGGAGGAGGAGCTGTTGCGGCTTTTTTTTCGGGTCCGTTGTGCGCCGTAATTGATGATGGATTACAACGGTGGACACTTTTTTTTTTTCTTTTTTAATAAAGGACATGTCCCTAATTGTCTCCTGTGTTTTTTTTCTTTTTTGACACTTTTTGGTGAATTAGTAGGGGTGGATGTACCCCATACTAATTCACATAGGGGGGACGGGATCTGGGGGCCCCCTTATTAAGCGGGGCTTCCAGATTCCGATAAGCCCTCCGCCCGGGGTCCCCACAACCACAGCCCAGGATTGTGGGGAAGAGGCTCTTGTCCCCATCAAAATGGGGACAAGGTGCTTTGGGGTTGGGGGCGCAGAGCCCCCCTGCCCCAAATCACCCATACTCCCCATGTTGAGGGCATGTAGCCTGGTACGGTTCAGGAGGGGGGGCGCTCGCCCATCCCCCACCCATCCTGATCAGCCAGGCTGCATGCTCGGATAAGGGTCTGATTTGGATTTTAGGGGGAACCCCACGTCATTTTGTCTTAAAAGACTTTGGCATGGGGTTCCCCTTAAAATCCACACCAGACCCGAAGGGCCTGGTATGAACTGGGGGGGACCCTACGCAAGTTTTTTCAGTGACTTTTTTCTATATTGCCGGGAACCGACAATACATTACAACCACGAGTGATTTTAAATTACATTTTTTCCTTTACAAATGTCATTTTGCTCTGGCACTGTTCTAAACATCACAGAGGTGCGCCCTTTTACAGGCAGACTAAGGGGACCCCCAGGCACATTATTTAACCACTTACCCACCGGAGTCCTTTTTTACATTTGTTGTTTACAAGTTAAAAACAGGTTTTTTTTGCTAGAAAATCACTAAGAACCCCCTAACATTATATATATTTTTTCCAAATACCCTAGAGAATAAAATGGCGATTGTTGCAATACTTTTTGTCACATGGTATTTGCGCAGTGGCCTTTCAAGCGCAATTTTTTTGGGGAAAAAATTTCACTTTTTTGAGTTAAAAAAATAAGACTACAGCAAAGTTAGGCCATTTTTTTTGGTTTATTGTGAAAGAGGATGTTACACCGAGTAAATAGATACCATACATGTTACAGTTGAAAATTGCGCACACTCGCGGAATGGCGACAAACTCCGGTACTTAAAAATCTCCATAGGCGACGCTTTAAAAAATTTTAACGGCTATCAGGTTAGAGGTGCAGAAGAGGTCTTTTGCAGGTTTTATTGCTCACACTCTGGCGATACCTCACACATGTGGTTTGAACATGCGGGCGCAACTTACGTATGCGTTTTCTTTGCTGCGCGAGCTCGCGGGAATGGTGGTGCTTTAAAATTATTTTTTTTTAACACTGTTCCTTTAAAAAAAAAAATCTGATCACTTTTATTGCTATCACAAGGAATGTAAACATCCCTTGTGATAGTAATATGTGGTGGCAGGTAACCTTTATGGAGGGCTGGGGGGTCTAAAAGACTTCTTTCAGGCTTCTTTCAGGTCTACTTCTAGCCGGAGAACGCGCCGGGTAGGAGCTCCGGTCTCCCGGTGGGATGGGAGGCCGGAAAAGAGTGGCGAAAGGCAGCAGGGGGGGTTGTCCCCTCCCGCCGCCTGGAACAACAACTGAGCAGCTCCAGAGCCGGATCGGCCATTATCGCCGGATAGCCGACCACCCGCTCTAAAAAACGGTACCGGGATATTGCAGCTTATATACGGCAATTCGCGGAAAATGGTTAAAGTAATATTTCATTTTTATTGTTTCACTTTAAGCATTTTTAAAATCACTGCTCCTGAAAAAACGATTGTTTAAAAACTTTTTTTTGCATTGATACATGTCCCCTAGGGCAGGGCCTGGGTCCCCATATACTTTTTATGGCAATAACTTGCATATAAGCCTTTTTGATGTTCAAGGTCCCATAGACTTTAATAGGGTTCGCATGTTCGCACAAATGTATTGCCTGTTCGCTTGTTCTGGTGCGAACAGAACCAGGGGGTGTTCCGCTCATCCCTAGCTGTCACACTTCGAATGACCATTACGTGGACCCATATGAAATTTGTAGCATTTTGTTAACACAAATAGATCTTTCTTTTGGTGGTATTTAATCACCACTGGGTTTTTTAATGTTTGATAAATAAATGAAAATGATTGAACATTTTGAAAAAAAACAAACACGTGTTTCTGTTATAAAATGTTGCAAATTAATAATCTTCCTTCATGAATTTAGGCCAAAATGTATTCTGCTACATTTCTTTGGTGGATAACCCAAATCAGTGTTTATTATTTAGTCTGTAGGAAAGTTATATAGTCCACAAATTATGATATATATATATCTGTAAATTGATCAATCCTGATGTACTGACAGCATCTCATTTCTTGAGGCCCAAAAATGTCAGGACAGTACAAATATCCCTCCAATGACCCCTTTTGGAAAGTAGACAGTGTAAGGTATTTTGTAAGAGGCATGGTAAGACTTTTGAAGCTGTCAGTTTTTGTCATAAGCGTTTGGAAAATTAAGAAATTATTTATTTATTTTTTTACACTGTCACCAATACAGCAGCATCATATAACAGGTGTGGCGGCGATCAGGGACACTGACTGGTGCCATTATGATAAAAAAAAATATTGTATATATTTTTTTTTTAATTTTCCATTTTTTTTATTATATTTTTTTTTTTTACCATTTGACCAGAGCAAGATAATGTTACCATAGTAACATTGTACTGCTCTGGGGAAGTGATCAGTATTTTTTTTTTTTTTACACATTATGTTTGCATATAGCAAAGAATTTCATTGCTATATGCAAGCATTTTAGACCCCTTTCACACAGGGGAGACAGGTCCATTAGCGGTAAGGCGCCGCTAGTTAAGCGCCGCTGTTTAAGTGACGATTTGCCACCGCTAGCGGGGCGCTTTTAACCTCCCAGAAAGTGTTAAAAAGGGGTTAAAAGCGCCCGCTTAGCGCTGCTTTCAAAGAGCTTTTAAGGCCCTTTGAAAGCGGCACCCATTCATTTCAAAGGGCAGGGGCGAATTTGGAGCAGTGTATACAGCGCTCCTGCACCTCCCCAAAGATGCTGCTTGCAGGACTTTTTCCCCGTCCCACAAGCACACCGCCCCAGTGTGAAAAGATACACTGACTTGAATGGGGAGGCGGTTTTCAGGCACTCAGCAGAGGTTATTTCCAGCGCTACAGCACCTGAAAACTGCCCCAGTGTGAAAGGGGTCTTACTGAAAGAAATTCATTGATTCAGTTTGTTTTGTTGTGATAGCTGTGATTGGCCAGAGCTAATCACATGGTACAGATGGGCAGTACTTGGCCCAGTCTGTACCATATGGTCACACTGGCCAATCACAGCTAGTAACACAATTGTATACAATGGATGACTTGAAAGGAAGCCATCCATTGTTTACAGTTGTCATGCGACCTGCTGTGATTGGTTACTGTGGTCACATGGTACCGGCAGCAGTGACAGATTGCGCTGTTGCATGGCCGGGAGGCCATCATATGACGTCCACCTGGAACGACAAGAGGTACCCGTCATCTTGCTATCGCTAAAGTAGAACTATAGGCAAAACTTTTTTTTTCACTTTGGATAGAGCAAAGGATAGTTATAACCCCCGTCAGATTTTTTTTTTCGCCATCTGTGTCCCATTGCGAAGATTTCCCTTCACATCCTGTCCCATGGCCAAACAGGAAGTGAGAGGATAATCTCTGCAAATTAAGGAAATTCCTTGGGGACCCTCAAGTCACCAGAACTAGTTTTCCAATTAGAAGATTGGAAGATTTTCTGGGGACAACCCAACATTTGGGAATTTCTTTTACTTTCACTTTCTATAATGATTGGTAAACAAGACAAACAGAGAAGGTTATTCTCTTTAACAGCCACTGTCGGCAGGATAGATTTGTGCAAGCAAGAGATACAAAAATGATGCAGAATTGTGCTAGACTGTTTGTGCTGGGTCTAATGTTGTGTAATTGTATTGTGAGCCACAGTACTTTCAGAAAGTGTAGGAAATTTATCAGATACTTAGCTGGCTTATTTGAAGTGCCTTTAGGTGATCAGGTGCAGGCCAATTTCCCACGGCTGGACACAGGCTTGCGATTTTGTTTTTTGTTTGATAAATTGGATGAGAGACTGATATACAAATTAAACTGTTGTATCTTCAAGAAGCCTTAATTGTAATAGTAATAACATCATTGGTCTCTGGAATGTATATGTTTCAGAGCAATGAGAGTACTTTAAATTTTACAGCTCAGATTGATTGTAATGTGTATGTCTGAATTGTTTGTAGAATGCATATTGTGTTGTCTGTGTTGAATGAAAAATTTACTTGAATTAAGACAGAAAGGTTATATTGTAGGTACTGAAACTGAGTAAATGGCATATGAGAAATATAGAAGCTTTTTTTGAAAGTCTTTGTAAGTTTAACCGAGAAATCATTTCTAGCAGAGATGGCTGCAGTTTGCATGTCTGTGTCTTTCCAGATTCCTCCCCCTTCCCTCTTTACATGTGTGTGTTTGTGTGAGAGGAGAGAGAAAGAGACAGACTGCAGCATCCCCCTTCCCCCACCCTTTCCTCCTAGTATAATATGTGATGTTCAAATGTGGGTGATATGTAAGACCAAGGGAAATATTTAATTATGTTGCAGAAATACAATCCTAGTTGAAATGGTTAGATTTTTGCTTTGTAACTCTAGGATTCAGTTTAAACAAAAAAAGAAAAGGCTGATTGTAACCGACACCCTTTAAATTCCTAAAAGCAGCCTTGATTATTATAATTATTTAAATAGTTAGTTCTCCATTCCAGCCTACTGGGCATGGAAAGGGAGAAGGCTCCACCCACTGATAAAAACCTAGTTGTACCTTTTTCTGCCAGTCATTTGAACAAAATGCTGATTAGACAAGTTCTGAATAACATGTTAAATGCGTGACTAAGCAAATAGTAACAGTATACAATAGAACAATAGTAAATAATCACTAGAGATGTATGCCTATCTATGTATTATCTTGATTGGTGTTTGTAATGAAGTGTGACACTTTAGAATACAACACTAATGATTGTTTTATAAGTTTTTGTCTTTAATACAGAAGAAACCAAATCTATTCCTAGAAGTTTTCAAGATCTGTATGGGATTGAACAAGAGGTTGAAATATAAACATCAAAATTAGTTTGATGCTGTATAATGTCTGTGCATAATGTGATGAACACACTATAAATGTTATTGTGAATGTAGTGTTAACCATGGTGAATTATTGACAACTTTTGATGGACGTCCTTTAATGAAAATCCACATGGTGATTAAGTAATTAATTAATGAGCTCATTTAACATGGGTAGAAAAGTGTGCACTCTCATTAAACAACATGGTCATATGTTTTGTCTGGAAAGTGTTTTGAATATGTGTTTTGTGCTAACCATTTGTTTATTTCTAGGTGGGAAGTATAATGATAACCCACTAAGACCTTTCATTTTGTTTAGTTCCTAGATAGTGGCTAAACAGCATTAATCCACCTGTCTGATATGGTTTGATGTCCAAGAACTAAAGACGAGGATTACAGCATACATTGACAATTTGCATCGTCTTAATTGTTGATATTTTGTTTATATGAATGTAATGACAGTTTTTGTTTGCTAGAACTGATTGTAAACAGAGCAGCTAATGATTTTGATGCTGCATGATGGGTATTCTAGTTTTTTTCCTTCTGATTAAGTTGAATTTGAACAATAGAGAAAAATACTAGTGTCTGATCAATAGTAATATCGTATTGCATTTGGGATGGTTTCATATTTCTAATGGTTTGGTTCTAATGGTTTGGAGGGTATAAGAATACCCAAACATATTGTTTATCTTTCTCTACTGTCCCTTCCTGTATGTATTTAGCTTGGTTTATAACAGCATCAACTTTAATAGATTCTGCCATAATCATTGCAGTGGCCTGTAATGCAGAACCACTGTTGGAGTGTGCGACAAAAAATAAAAAAAACTGAATATACAGGATGTGCACAGTACAGGCAGAGATTGAGTGATACTAAAAGTTTAAGGTTTTATAACTGGTGTTTGAGTTGAGGTATACTTTTCTATAGAAATGACCATTTGAATTCAAGCTAATCATGTCATTCATTGTGGAAAAAGTAATTTTATGTTCACTTAGTCAAAGATAATCATGATTACTGCAATGGTTGCAATTTTTAAACCAAGTCCTTCGAAATAAGATGCTGTAAAAATTGATATATGCAGTATATCTGACACTTAGTGATCCTTTGGCCACCACATTTGATACACTTGATTCAATTTTCTTGATAACTGATTATGAAATGAAATAGGTTCCCAGGTTTGGTTTTCCTCGATTCTCCCCGATTGCTTGGGTGTGGGACTGGCATGTAGAGTATAGTGACACTTTAGGTGTGGGTAATTTGTACACACATACTGGGGTCAATGTAGACAAGAGCCAGTTAGCCTGCTAGAATGTCTTTAGAATGTGGGAGGAGACCGGAGTACACAGAGGAAATACACATATTAAGTGTTAAAGTTGGGCCTATGGTTTAGTTTAGATACAAAATAGAGTTCAGTTGGGAAATGGGTGGTGGTGTTCCTGTATCAATATTTCACCCTGAATGAGAAAAAGCTGAGTTTTTCCTTTTAGCATTAGGCCAGGTCACTAGGGGTTGTGGATTTAAGTGTTCAGAAATCCATGATGGGCTATATGGGCATTATTGTTAGTTATGGAATGTTGGACTGGCAGTCTTGTTAACACACCTGCCTTGACATCAACCACAAGCATATTGGAGAAAGTAGACAAACGCTTTTGACAGCAGCATCCATCTACAAAGACTTTGCCAATGATCAGCAGCTGAACTGTTGGTGCAAGTTCCACCTGTTCTGATGGTTGAGTACCTGAACTGTTAAATCCGCTATAATGGTCAAGTACCCGAATCTGATGGTGACGTACCTGAACTATTTTATCTGCTCTGATGGTCAAGTGCCTGAACTGTTTGTAAAGTTCCAGCTACCATGTGGTTATGTGCCTGCACGTCTATATCTTGTGAGCGGCAATTGTACGGAGGATATGGACTTTGTATTCTACAGTTCTTTTAGTTCTACGGCGTTGCAGTTGTTGTGCTGCAGCTGCGATCTGATCACCAGATGGAGGACTTTGACAAGTTTCTACATGTTTAAACTCTTGGAAAGGAAAATTTGATCATACCTGTTCCTGTGCTTTTGAAAGGAAAAGTTTGGTGTTCTTCTGTTAGTCTAACATATCTTTTTTTATATATGTTTGAATTTTGGATATTTTTATATTTTTCAGCCCTAACATAGCCAAATGAGATTTTCTGTGCAGGTAAAATCAGACAGGGAAAGGATAGTAGGTATCTACAATTTAGATTTGATACACATTACACCCCCCATTTTCATTTAAGGTAAACCAGGGGGTGGGAGAATTATTCTTTTAGTTACAAATAGCCAGGTGCTTTCTTCATTGTTGATGTTGCGTTTATGTACAGTTGTAGGCATTATATGATTTGTGAGCCAGGGGGGGGAGTGTTGGGGAAATTACATATTACATATTTCCCTATTAAGAATGTGGCTCACTAATGCATTGTAGGCCTCCAAATTCTGGTCAAGGACCCAAATAAGGTCATATATATTGCATATTGTTTAACCTTGCTGATGAAAATCTTGAGGAATGCAGGATGACCGAGCCCACTATCCCCCTTAAAAGTTGATATCACTGTCCAAACAACTGTGATTGGTCATTTTACTCACATACTAGCCTGTATCTATCACAGCCCAGGTTGGCATAAGTTAGTCCCATCATATTTTCTTTATCTTTATCTGTCATTACTTTGTAATAAATGTTATACTTGTAAGTATTTGTGTGATCTCTCTTTGCACATATCAAATAAAAACCTTGAAAGAACTTAAAATATCACGTGACCGTGGTAAAAGAGGGACACAGACAGCAATAAAAACTGACAGGTGTTCTAATCCCTCTCCACTCTATCCAAAACTAAACTAAAAGGTTTTGTATTTAGTAGAGTTGAGCGAACCCAGACTGTAAAGTTCGGGTCCGTACCAAACTTTGGGGTGTCCGGGACCCGGACCCGCACCTGGACATTTCAAAAAAAGTCTGGGTTCGAGTTCGGGGTTCTGGTATTTGATTCCACGTGTTGAATAGCTTGATAGCTAAAATCAATGATTTTAGAACAATAATATGGCTCTCTATGCGGCTGCAAGAAACTTTCCCTATAGAACTTGGAGATGATTTTACAACAATAATATGGCTCTCTATGCGGCTGGAAGAAACTTTCTCTATAGAACTTGGAGATGATTTTACAACAATAATATGGCTCTCTATGCGGCTGGAAGAAACTTTCCCTATAGAACTTGGAGATGATTTTACAAAAATAATATGGCTCTCTATGTGGCTGGAAGAAACTTTCCCTATAGAACTTGGAGATGATTTTACAACAATAATATGGCTCTCTATGCGGCTGGAAGAAACTTTCCCTATAGAACTTGGAGATGATTTTAAATCATCATTTCTTGCACAAAAATAAAAAAAACAGTATTGGCTACCTCCTCCTCCTTCACCGCCACTTTCACCGCCTCCTCAACCTCCAACTTCACATCCACCTCCATTTTTTATTTTTTTATGTGATTTTAGCTTAAAAATTATTTTAAGTTATTTCCCTATCCCCATTTCTTTGTAGGGCACTTGTCCGACTCTTACCCCCATTTTCCTTCCATTTGCAGACCTCTAGGACTTGCCAGGACTTTGTTACAGCCATTTTTGTGCCTAAAAGTTCAGGTCCCCATTGATTTCAATGGGGTTCGGGGTCCGGGACAAAGTTCGGGTCAAGTCCGGTCCCGAACCCAGACTTTTTCCCGAAGTTCGGCCGAACCTGCAGAACCCGAACTTCCAGAGGTTCGATCAACTCTAGTCTTTAGTTATACTTTAACTTTTTTCTTTCAAATGAGGCAGTAGTATTTTTGCACTACATTATTTGACACGCTCTCATTCTTTGTTACTGTGTCCAATCCTTCCATTATGCTATGTTGATTGACAGTACAGCTTACACAGAGTGAAGCACTGAAAGTCGTTTTTGCTCTTTAAGACACTATCTTATTTTTTTCTTGTTCTGATACACTCAATTGTGACAAGGACAGACGATACACAGGAGATCCACATCTGTCCACAGGAGACACCATAAAAGGTACATTCCTTTCACATAAGTTGTTGCAGTAAGACCTATATTTTTGGCCATACAGGTCTAGTAAGATAGTCAAATTTCAAGGAGCATCACTGCTAGTTCTCTAGCCATTAACCGAAACATGTACTGTGACGGAACCGCTTGGGCACCCCGACTAGATGCTTCCTTCCGCCAACCAGCGCCTCCTGTCCTTCAAACCGTTCTGAGCAGATCAAGAGCTTATACCAGCCCTTTTTACCGCAAACATCATACACATACGACATGTGAGGTAAAAACCAAAGGAATAACTTTTATTGAAAATCAGACACATACTTTATACCCCACAGGAGGACATCCCCTCCTGATCATATTTCCCTAATAATACAAACTGTACACAGGAATATAATTACCATAGCTAAACAACAACCAACATATACTATAAACATTCAGTTGATTAAACAACTAGCCATCTGGTGACTCAGTACCCACCCATACTATTCGGTACCAAGCCCCTCCCTGGAACCCTGGATACAAAGTACAATACACATTATCATAAGCATAGACATTCCACAATGGTTTGCTAGCAGACAGGCAAAACAATAGGTGAGTTAATTAGCACAATAAACACATAACAAACAGTGATCTCACCCCACCTCAGACTAGTAGGCAACAGACTATAGCAGGAGACCTACTTACAATAAACACATTATGGCAGGGGACCCCAGTGGTTTGAGCAGATTACATTAACATCTACCTTCATTGCTGGTTTGAGGCATAGAGGCCCAAAATATAGATATGGAACATCCAGAGTCTGTGTGTTTTGGAGAGACATGAACTTGAATCAGAAACAAGACCACCCCATGAATCCCCTAGGCATACGCCTTCCAAGGAGTAGTGTTCCCTTAAATGCCAGGGTCCATAGTCAGTGGGTAAGAGGCTTGCTCCTAGTCCTCTCCGAAAGCCCCTGTCCTGGTTAGGTCTGTCACATGTACCTTTCAGATCATTTAACTACTTCAAAATCAGACACTTTTACCCCCTTCCAGCCCAGACCGATTTTCAGCTTTCAGTGCTCTCACACTTTGAATGACAATTGTGTGGTCATGCAACACTATACCCATATTCCATTTTTATCATGTTTTTCACACAAATAGAACTATCTTCTGATGGTATCTAATCACCACTGGGTTTTTATTTTTTGCTAAATAAAGGAAAAAAGAATTACAAATGTGGAAAAAAAGGCATTTCTCTTTGTTTCTGTTATAAAATTTTGCAAATAGTCGATCTTCATAAATTTAGGCCAAAATGTATACTGCTACATTTCTTTGGTGAAAATAACCCAAATCAGTGTTTATTATTTAGTCTGTAGGAAAGTTTTAAAGTCCACATGTTATCATAGCTCCTAACTGTCCCTGTTTTGGAGGGACTGTTCCTGATTTGGAAAAAAAGTCCCCCTGTCCCTCTTTCCTCCTCCTTTGTCCCTCATTTTGGTCTGATCTATAGAGTTTTATATAAAATGCATTATTTATCTTTCAAATAGGGTTTCCCAGTGCTAAACCTTTCATCCAAATTCTAAATTGCTGCATGTGTAAAATGCAAAAGCCAATATAATAGGAATAGTAGTGGTAAAAAAAGCAGTTTTTGGGGGTTTGTGGGTTTAACTAATCATGTTTTTGTATGTGTCTCCATTAAGGGGGTGTGACAAGGGGTGTGTCCTATGCCTACATACTTTTGCTAATAAGTGTCCCTCGTTTCCATCTCAAAAAGTTGGGAGGTATTTGGTATATATATATATATAGTACAAATATCCCCCAAATTACCCTTTTTGGAAAGTAGACAGTCCAAGGTATTTAGTAAGAGGCATGGCAAGTTTTTTGAAGTTGTAGTTTTTTATTAAAATGGAAAATGAAGAAATTTAAAAAAAAGTTGATTTATTTATTTTTTACATACTGTCACCAGTGCAGTGCAGTGATATCATATGACTGGTGTGGCAGTGATCAGGTACACTGACTGGTGACAGTATGTAAAAAAAAAATGCTAATTTTCAATCCATTTTTTGTAATATTTTTTCTTTTATTATTACATTTTTTTCATAAAGGATATTGTAGTTCAACAGACTTCTTATTCCCTGTGCTCTGTGGTCTCATATACAAGTGAATGGTGAAGCAGTATTTGCTGTACATATACAATCACATTAAAGATAAAATTGCAATAGTGATAAATATGGTGCATAAAAATAAAACCATAAAATATTATAAATATTTTAAAATTGTTTGATCAACGTAAATCTTGAAACAGTCTCTGGACTAATGTCCTCTTTTTAAATAAAGTGCTAAAGTGATTCTGTGCGACTTGTGCTCCAAATAGATGAAAAAACACTCCGTGCTCCACTCATGCAGAGAAAGCCTCTTTGGAGGGGGACCGGTGCTTCACCCCAAAAGGCTACTCAATAAGTGCCACATATCGTGCTCCCAGAACTCTCACCTCTATGCCTAAGGAAATGCGCCTCTGTATATATATAATGTTTTCTTGGGACAACACTCTCCTGCTCCACTTATCTCCCTCGCGTTTCGTTTTGCCACTTTTCGATCGTCACAATCGACCAACCATTTCTTCCTTATCCATATAGCTCCATACATATCAATAAAAAGATAAAAACGCATGTAAAGAATAAACAGCGGCGTCAGAGCGCCTCTCACTATGCCTCCAGTATCGTGTCAATCCAGCCACTTCCTCCTACGCGTTACGTCACGTGACTTCATCAGGACACCGCTGTTTATTCTTTACATGCGTTTTTATCTTCTTATTGATATATATGGAGCTATATGGATAAGGAAGAAATGGTTGGTCGATTGTGACAATCGAAAAGTGGCAAAAGGAAACGCGAGGGAGATAAGTGGAGCAGGAGAGTGTCGTCCCAAGAAAACATTATATATATACAGAGGCGCTTTTCCTACGGGATTGTGGCACTTATTGAGTAGCCTTTTGGGGTGAAGCACCGGTCCCCCTCCAAAGAGGCTTTCTCTGCACGAGTGGAGCACGGAGTGTTTTTTCATCTATTTGGAGCACAAGTCGCACAGAATCACTTTAGCACTTTATTTAAAAAGAGGACATTAGTCCAGAGACTGTTTCAAGATTTACGTTGATCAAATAATTTTAAAATATTTATAATATTTTATGGTTTTATTTTTATGCACCATATTTATCACTATTGCAATTTTATCTTTAATGTGATTGTATATGTACAGCAAATACCGCTTCACCATTCACTTGTATATGAGACCACAGAGCACAGGGAATAAGAAGGCTGTTGAACTACAATATCCTTTAAGATATTCCATTCACTTGGGTTTACCACTAGAGGGAGCAATTTAGTAAGCTTGGCGATAGGCTGCGCGGTACCATTTACTATACTTGCTAGTTCTGTATATATCGTCATATATTAGGTACAGCAGCAACCTAGAGACTAAGGTAAATACACGTCATATAATTCAAATAATACAGAGATATATAGTAGCGCGAGGGCACATTCACACTCATTTTTTTTCATACTGTGAGCAGAGCAACACAGTGTTACCATAGTACTACTTTACTAGGCTGGGGAAGCGATAAAGATTTTTTTTTCAAACTATGATTGCTTATAACAGTGAATTTTAACTGTTATAAACAACCATTTTTATTGAATTAAATATATTTATTCAGTGTTGCTAATCACATGCTACAGATGGGCTGTGAGTGCCCCTGCCTGTACCATGTGATCACTGTGACCAATCATATAGATCAGAACAAGCCATCCATTGTGTACAATTGTCATGTGATCTGCTGTGATTGGTCACAGCGAAAACATGGTACCAGCAGGAGACCAGTATACTCATCTGTCATCTGCTGTGTCTGGTGGACACAGCGGGTGACAGATCACACCCCAGTGCAGCCCATTTTGGAGAGAATGTCATATGGTGTCTACCCAGAATGATAGAGTTCCCACCTGGTCATCATTTGACTATAGGCCAGGTGAGAACTGGTTAAACAGCTAAAACATTTTGTTATTTGTACAGTGTATCAGCACTGTCTCACAGCAGGCAACAATGAACGTTGTGAACAATTTGCAACTTTGCTATAAGTTGAATAATGAGGCCTGGTTCACACTAGTGTGAATTCAGATGCAACTTGAGGCACACAGAATCGCATGACAATGGAAATTCCATTGTTTTTAATGGTGTCAACTCACATCGATGTGACTCAGCATGGAGCAATTGTGAAAAAGGTTCCTGTACTAATATGTTGCAATTCCAGTGCAATTTTGGCCCCATAGAATATGCAAATCACAGCCAAGTCCATCCAAGCAGCATCCAAGTAGCACTACACAATCACACTAAAAGTCGGATCGCAGCAGTGTGAACCTAGCCTGTTAAAATGTTTTGTTCATATCAATAAATGTATACAAGGTGTGTTATAAGTCTATTGTGTTATGTGTCCTCTAACCATTTTCTGCCCTTTGTCAAATGCCCCCATTTGCATTATCTCACCAAGTATTTTGTCTTATGTAAGCAACATATTAATAACATGGCCTTCAATTATGTGGACTTTTGTTACATGAAGATGACAAGCTACGTGGAACTGTAAAGCCGCAGATCTCTGTAACCTTAGGAAGTGACATAAGAAGGCACAAATGTATCTTATCTCTGGAATGGCTCTGACCTATATAATGTCATTTTATAGGTCAGACTTTATTTTTGAATATACTGTTTTATGTTGCATTAAATTAATCAAGTGAGAATACATTAGATCTCTATTAAAAAGGCTTCAACTATTTTATTACATATATCACGCATGCACCCATTAAAGCGGAATTAAACCCAAAAGCAAACATGTATTATATTTCCAGCTTAACAACTCTTAGATATGTGCTGTAGCACATCCAACAGCAAGAAAGTAGAACCAAAAAAAAATGTGCGAAGTCCATTGGGAAAACCATATTAGACCCTTGAAGCAGTATTAAACATTTATTATATTGTCGCTTACCAATTCTTAGATGTGATGGCTGTATTAGTTTCCTTTATTAGACTTTCTTCTATTTTCATCCAGTGATCAAACCAGCTAGTCAGTTGTTTTTCAAAAGCACCAGCTCTCCAGCAGAATGTGGCAGTTTACATGAATGAGGCAAACTAGGAAATTGTGTATGAATGGGTGAAGGGAATATATATTTTTAGCACCACATCCCTAGGTTCTGATACAGATAACCAGAACAAAAACGGTTAAAATCCAAATAATTATTACAAATATGTATTAAAATCCATAGAACATTTAAAAAAAAGCTTGTATTGAATTAACATCCTTTTTATATACAGTATAATGTTGGCAAGGTCCTCTATGCATTTGTCTTCTTCATGTTTCTCCGTATGGCTTCTTCAGGAAGTATTCATATAAGGTACTGACAGAGATATGAAATGTACTTATGAGTATGCATGTAAATGCATAGTATTAACTTATTATTTTTTTTTTTTTTTTAATACATTGTACAGAGAGATACAATCCCACCCAGATAGAGACCACCCATTCCAAAGCAAGGTCCAGGTTCAATATTGAGTTGGCCTACCCTTTGCAGCTATAACAGCTTCAACGCTTCTGGGAAGGCTGTCCACAATGTTTAGGAGTGTCTATGGGAATGTTTGACCATTCTTCTAGAAGGACATTTGTGAGGTCACGCACTCATGTGGACGAGAAGGCCTGGCTTGCAGTCTCCACTCTAATTCATCCCAAAGGTGTCCTATTGGGTTGAGGTCAGGACTCTGTACAGGCCAGTCAAGTTCCTCCACCCCAAACTCACTCAACCATGTCTTTATGGACCTTGTTTGTGCACAGGTGGAAGGGGCCATCCCCAAACTGTTCTCACGAAGTTGGGAGCATGAAATTGTCCAAAATGTCTTGGTATGCTGACGCCTTAAGAGTTCCCTTCAGTGGAACTAAGGAACCAACCTTGACCCCTGAAAAACAACCGCACGCCATAATCCCCCCTCCACCAAATGATTTGGACCAGTGCATAAAGCAATTTTACAATCTCTGTATAATTTCCTTTAGATTTACCAAAAGTATATAATACAAAACTATATGTGATAGAACTCACCAGAGCAATCCATTAAATTTGTATCAAATCAGGCAGGCCTTTGCACTACATAGTTGATGGTAGATCTAAAGGAGATTGTGCAATCAAGTTGTGAAGTGTATGGCCACCATAAAGGAAGAAGTAGGAAAGCGAGTGGGAATAAAAAAGAGGTAGTTTAGTGATGAAGTAGGCGTTGTCCACAGAAGTAAAGGCAGTGCATGATGGGATATGAAGGTCCCTGGAAGATCACATGATGTAACAGGAAGTGATGGGCTCAGATGCATTTTTTTAAAAATTGAACAGAGAGGTGCAGATTCAAAGCTGCCATGGAATAGGTCACTCTCCAACCTGTGGCCCTTTATTAGCCTTTGTCTGGTCTTTGGAACACTACTCCTACAACTGACACCAATGAAGGGGCACTATTCCTTCCAATGACACCATCAATGGTGCACTATTCCTCCTACTGACAGGATGATGGAGCACTAACCCTCCCACTGACACTAATCATGGGGGGCTATTCCTCCTACTGACACCAATGATTGGGCACTATTCTTCCCACTGACACCATTGATGGGGTACAATTCCTCTCACTGGCCACAGCAGGGCCCCTAAAGCCTGAAGGATAGTAAACTGGCCCCTTGCTTAGAAAGTTTGGAAACCCCTAGACTAGGTAAGTAAGAGATAAGCACATTGGGGTGGCTTGGGCAGAAAAGACATTAGAAAAGGCTTCTATTTATTTGACTCTGACCTTGACTTTTGACCCTGACTCTAACTTGAACCATTACACTGACCTAGATTAAACACTGAAATAGCTATTTTTTTTTTAACTCACACTGTTATTTGTTTACGTTTTTCTCCTCTAGCAAGGAGAAAAAGATACAAGGTATCTTTTTCCTTTCAAGTGAAGACACACACAGAAGTAGACTGTACACTGACTGCTCACTGTGACAGCCGATCAGAGGCTGTCACAGCGATTAGGTGATCGGGAACCGGATCACCCATTTCCCAGTCGTTAGTATGAGACCCAGTGCTCTCAGTAAGAGCCCAGTCTCTGTGCTGGGGGCGCACTGTATAGCGCACTCTCAGGACAAATGCAGTTATGCATATGCACGGTTCCACGGAAGAAGACTCACTTCAGACATATACAGTATCTCACAAAAGTGAGAACACCCCTCACATTTTTGTAAAATTTTTATTATATCTTTTCATGTGATAACACTGAAGGAATGACACTTTGCTACAATGTAAAGTAGTGAGTGTACAGCTTGTATAACAGTGTAAATTTGCTGCCCCCTCAAAATAACTCAGCACACAGCCAATAATGTCTAAACCGCTGGCAACAAAAGTGAGTACACCCCTAAGTGAAAATGTCCAAATTGGGCCCAATTAGCCATTTTCCCTTCCAGTGTCATGTGTTACAAGGTCTCAGGTGTGAATGGGCAGCTGGTGTGTTAAATTTGGTGTTATCGCTCTCACTCTCTCATACTGGTCACTGGAAGTTCAACATGGCACCTCATGATAAAGAACTCTCTGAGGATCTGAAAAAAAGAATTGTTGCTCTACATAAAGATAGCCTAGACTATAAGAAGATTGCCATGACCCTGAAAATGAGCTGCAGCAGGGTGGCCAAGACCATACAGCGATTTAACAGGACAGGTTCCACTCCAAACAGGCCTCACCATGGTCAGCCAAAGAAGTTGAGTGCACGTGCTCAGCGTCATATCCTGAGGTTGTCTTTGAGAAATAGAGCCATGAGTGCTGCCAGCGTTGCTGCAGAGGTTGAAGGGGTGGGGGGTCAGCCTGTCAGTGCTCAGACCATATGCCGCACACTGCATCAAATTGGTCTGCGTGGCTGTTGTCCCAGAAGGAAGCCTCTTCTAAACAAGATGCACAAGGAAGCCCACAAACAGTTTGCTGAAGACAAACAGACTAAGGGCATGGACTAAGGGCAAGGGCTGGAACCATGTCCTGTGGTCTGATGAGACCAAGATATACTTATTTGTTTCAGATGGTGTCAAGCGTGTGGTGGCAACCACATGAGGGAGTACAAAGACAAGTGTGTCTTGCCTACAGTCAAGCATGGTGGTGGGAGTGTCATGGTCTGGGGCTGCATGAGTGCTTCCGGCACTGAGAAACTACAGTTCATTGAGGTAACCATAAATGCCAACATGGACTGTGACATACTAAAGCAAAGCATGATTCCCTCCTTTCAGAGACTGGACCGCAGGGCAGTATTCCAACATGATAACAACCCCAAACACACCTCCAAGACCACCACTGCCTTGCTAAAGAAACTGAGAGTAAAGGTGATGGACTGGCCAAACATGTCTTCAGACCTAAACCCTATTGAGCATCTGTGGAGCGCAAGGTCTCTAACATCCACCAGCTCCGTGACATTGTCATGGAGGAGTGGAAGAGTACTCCAGTGGCAACCTGTGAAGCTCTGGTGAACCCCACATGCCCAAGAGGGTTAAGGCAGTGCTGGAAAATAATGGTGGCCGCACAAAATATTGACACTTTGGGCCTAATTTGGGCATTTTCATTTAGGAATGTACTTACTTTTGTTGCCAGCGGTTTAGACATTAATGGCTGTGTGTTGAGTTATTTTGAGAGGACAGCACATTTACACTGTCATACAAGCTGTACACTCACTACTTTACATTATAGCAAAGTGTCATTTCTTCAGTGTAGTCACATGAAAAGCTATAATAAAATATTTACAAAAATGTGAGTGGGTGTACTCACTTTTGTGAGATACTGTATGTGTACAACCGCCTGGAAAACATAAGTAACTTGAAATGTTGTTTTCAAACTTTTTAAATATGCTGTTTTTGCTAATATTATCTGAGGTGATCCTGCCATCAAGAGCCTTGTTCAGGCAATTCTTGTTACAAGGGGGACATCTATCTTTTAGTTGTGCTCCTAGGTCAGTGATGGCGTACTTTGGCACCCCAGATGTTTTGGAACTACATTTCCCATGATGAACTACACTGCAGAGTGCATGAGCATCATGGGAAATGTAGTTCCAAAACACCTGGGGTGCCAAGGTTATCATCCTCTCACTTCCATATTCATGGAGGAGAATACAAGTCGCCATGCTGATACACATAGCGCAGGCATGGTTCATCAGGCATCAGGAAGCTGTTGGATAGAGTGCAGGGGTGTACTGACCATCGTGCACTTCGGGCACTGCCCGAGTGCCCGAGGCCAGTAGGGGGCCCCATGACAGCTTCCACTTCGATCTACCCGTCAATCACAGCTAGTCGACGGGTTGATCGGGTCCTGAGCGCCTGTTTCCTGCTCCCTGCTAAGAGACTGCAGTGTAATTAGACCTCTCCTGATGCGCTCCTCCCCATCGGCCCCTCCTTCCCTCCGTCTGCCACAGGTGCTTGAATTTGTCATTACCTCGGACAGACAAGAAGAGAGGAGGGGCCAACGGGGAGGAGCGCATCACGAGAGGTCTAATTACAGCCGCTTCCCGCACTACTCTGCATCTAGGAAGGAGAGTGCAGCTGCTTGTATGCTGCTGTGTGCCCTGCTGTCTGCCCCATGCTCTGCTGTGTGCCCCCATGCCCTGCTCTGTGCCCTCATGCCCTGCTCTGTGCCCCCATGACGTGATGTCTGCTTCCACGCCCTGATGTCTGCCCCCATGCTCTGCTCTGTGCCTCCATGACCTAATGTCTGCCCAATGCCCTGCTCTGTGTCCCATGCCCTGCTGTCTGCCCCATGCCCTGCTCTGTGCCCTCATGCCATACTACCTGCCCCCATGCCCTGCTGTCTGCCCCCACGCTATGCTGTCTGTCCCATGCCCTGCTATGTGCCCCCATGCCCTGCACCCCATGCCCTGCTGTCTGTCCCCATGCCCTGCTGTCTGCCCCCACACCCTGCTGTCTGCCCCAATCCTTGCTCTGTGCCCCCAAGCCCTGCTCTGTGCCCCCATGCCCCACTCTGTGCCCCATGCCCTGTTCCATGCCCCCATGCCTTGCAGTCTGCCCCATTCTCTAATATGTGCCCCCATGCCCTGCTGTCTGCCCCATGCTCTGCTCTGTGCCCCCAAGCTCTGATGTCTGCCCCATGCCTTGCTCCCTGCCCCAATGCCCTGATGTCTGCCCCATGCCTCGCTGTGTGCCCCCATGCCCTGCTCTGTGCCCCCATGTTCTGATGTCTGCCCCATGCCCTGCTCTGTGCCTCCATGCCCTGGTGTCTGGCCCATGCCTTGCTCGGTGCTCCCATGCCCTACTCTGTGGCCGCATGCCCTGCTGTCTGCCCCATGCCTCGATGTGTGCCCCCATGTCCTGCTCTATGCCCCTATGCCCTGCTCTGTGCCCCATGCCCCGCTCTGTACCCCCATGCCCCCCATGCCCTGCTCCATGCCCCCATTCCCTGCAATATGCCCCATTCTCTGATGTGTGCCCCCATGCCCTGCTGTGTGTCCTCATGCCCTGATGTCTGCCCCCATGCCTCACTGCGTGCACCCCATACCCCGCTATGTGACCCCATGTTCTTATATCTGCCCCATGCTCTGCTCTGTGCCCCCATGCCGTGATGTCTGCCCCATGCCTTGCTCTGTGCCCCAATGCCCTGCTCTGTGCCCCCATGCCCTGCTGTCTGCCCCATGCTCTGATGTGTGCCCCCATTTCCTGCTCTGTGCCCCCATGCCCTGCTGTGTGCCCCCATGCCCTGCAGTCTGCCCCATTCTCTGATGTGTGCCCCCATTCCCTGCTATCTGTCCCATGCTCTCTGTCTCCATGCCCTGCAGTCTGTCCTCATGCCCTGCTCTGTGGCCCTCATGCCCTGATGTGTGCCCCATGATGTGCCCTATGATGTGCCCCATGGTGTGCCATGTGATGTGTCTCATGACCTACTGTGTGCCCTGTTATATGCCCTACTGTGTGCCCCATGATTTGTCCTACTGTGTTCCCTATGCACTACTATGTGCCCAACTGTGTGCCCAGTTCCCTCCTGTGTGCCTTATGATGTGTCCTGAACCCTACTGTATGTCCCATGATGCGCCCTATACCCTGCTGTGTGCCATGTGATGTGCCCTACTGTGGGCCCTATGCCCTGCAGTGTGCTCTGCTGTGTGCCCCATGATGCACCATTCTGTGCCCCATAATGTGCCCTGCTATGTGCAACATACTGTGCCTCATAATGTATCCTCTTGCCCCCATGTAATATACTCTGATGTACCCCATAATGTACCCTACTGCCCCATGTAATGTTCTTTGTTGTGCCCCATAATGTGCTTCTCTAGACCCTGTAATGTGCCCTGCCTTTCCCCATAATGTGCCCCTCTTCCTCCCCCCATGTAATGTGCCATATAATGTTCCCTACTGCCCACCCCCATGTAATGTGTCCTACTGTGACCCCCCCAACCTGTAATGTGCCCTGGTGTGCCCCATAATGTGCCCTGCTGTTCCCCATGTAGTGTGCCCTCCTGCCCTTCACACACATATTGTGCCCTCCTGATTCCCTGTGCTCTGACCTGCTGACTCCTATACTTTGTCCTACTGCCCCCTGTGTACTGTGCTTGCTTGGCCCCCCATGCTCTGCCCCCACTGCTTATCTCAGGTTTGACCCAGAATTGAGGCGTCCACGCAGTGCAAGCGTGGGGGGTGGGGCTTTGTGTGGGGGGAGCGACAGGGGGCCCCACAATCTCCTATTGCCCGGGGGCCCCATAAGTTGTCAGTCTGCCCCTGATAGAGTGCACTTAGCTAGGACTTAGATAGGACATGGTTGAAAGAGACTGGAGGACATAAGCAGTACTGAGGAAACAAAATAACATGAAAAGGAAGTAAAAAAGAAAAAAATGACATGGCAGTGTTTAGCGAAAATAGATGCCTTCAAATTATGGTTTAAATGTACTTTACATTTGTTCACCCATTACAACCTTATGAAGCACATTCAGTTTATACAATTGCTTAAAAATGCTAAATTTGCAAAAAAAAAAAAAGGTAAAAAGGTATGCACTTCAATACATACGGGTGTGTTTTGTTAAGTACACATTAATGCATCTCACTCACGTAATCTTTGATGTGTGTTGCCACCGCTTTCAATCAAAATCCTCTGCCCTTTTCCTTACTTACTTCTACCTATAGTGATCACAGACTTTGTGGCACTTTTGAGTGACAGCTTTGTTTTCACTAAGCCACAGACTTGAAAGAGCTGTCGTAGACTGTGAAGCCTTGTGATGTACCTTGTATCCCTTGGTCATGAATTTGAAAAATGCAATATTTTGGTCTTAATGCAACATACAAACAATGATTACCTGTTAAAAGCTTTTTTGTTCGTAAATACATAAAACACTGTCCTCACTGTAAATAGCCACTAAAACAGAAATACCAGTTTATTACTGTAAGCACTGTGACATTATGCAAGGCGTAATAACGGGCGATACTTGTCACCTCGCATGCGATCACTTTGAGGCGACTAGTGAGAGTCTGACCCGATTTTTGCCAGGAACCGTGGCAGAGCTGGTTACGGCCTGGACTTTCTGGTCCACTCAAACCCCTCTCCATCTGCATTTAATGAGCAGGAAGAGAACAGAGGAGAGCTCTATACTGGATCTCAGAGGGAGAAAGCTGAGTGTGCTCTGTGTAATAATTTGGACTCAAAAATCAAGGTTTGCACTGTACTTATGTTTTGTGGGTGTAGAGGACAGCCGCACACTGTATAGAGAGGACCCCGATTGTTTAGTTTAGCGCCGGACGGCAAGGTTTTGTTTTCTGTTTTGTTATGTGTTTTGATCTTGCAAACCTGTGATAATAAACCAGGCAAGTCGCCAGATTTTAAAGAAACTTACCTCCATGCTGAATATTTTCCTCTGAAAAGTGATCCCCACAATCTAATCTCCCACAACACGTACAGACATGTGCCTGCATTGATCCCTGTTTAAGATAACCCTTGCAAAATTAAAAAATGTGATCCTCTGCTCAGTTTCAAAATATATCTCAAGAACACAAATTAATTAATGTACAACAAAATACAATTAGGAGAAATTAATAAAGCCCTAACTACACTTTTCTGGCAGTATGGCTCTTTAAAATGGTCTGCTCCACATTCAAAAATCCCTGCCACCAATTTCAGTAGTTTTACTGACACGTGCAGCAGATTATGTTAAATTTTAATAGCACCATTTTTACAAAGTGACACTATTACTGCACCAAATTAAAAAAATAATTACTTCTAGTTTGTACATAACGAAACTGCCTGCTCTGTATGCTGTGTAGCAGAGCAGCATGCTTGCCGCCACTACCCCCTCCTCTCCTCACCTGTCACTGGCTGTTAACCACTTGCCTACTGGGCACTTTCATCCCCTTCCTGCCAGGCCAATTTTCAGCGCTGTCACACTTTGAATGAAAATTGCGCTGTACTGCAACACTGCACCCAAACAAAATGTTGATAATTTTTTTGAGACAGATAGAGCTTTTATTTGGTGGGTTTTGTTATTTTTTTGCTAAACAAGCGAAAAAAGACAGAAAATTTTTTTTAAAAAAAAAAGTTTTTCTTAGCTTCTGTTTTGTAATTTTTGTAAATAAGTATTTTTTTCTCCTTCACTCATGTGCACTGATGAGGCTGCACTAATTGGACCTGATATGCAGCACTGATGGGCACTGATGGGCTCTGTTAAGGAGGCACTGATGGGCACTGTTGAGGTGGCACTGATGAGAAAGCATTGATGAGGCTGCACTGATAGGCAGCACTGATGACCACTAATAGGCAGCAATGATAGGGGGGAACAACTATCCCTGGTGTACTGGGCCTGGGGCACACAGGGGGGATTAGTGACAGATGACAGTTGTGTCTCTTTTCCTCCAGCAGATGAAAGTTGCTCTCCTTCCCTCTCCCTTGCTACAAGCTTTTATCTGCTAAGAAAGGGACAGTCGTCCTTCACTAATCCCCCTCACTGTGTGGGCCCCCCTCTTCTCAGCACTGGAGTTTGTTATCTCTAACTTAGGCTCCATGCACACTGGCTTTAAAAAAAATTGCTGCTTCTACAGGAGTTTAGTGTTTTGCCTGTAGAAGCAGCTCAATGTTATCCTATGTGTCCATACACATTAGGACGATTACAGGCATTTTTTGAGCTCAACGTTTAAGAGACAGAAAAAAAACCTTACTGGTTCTCCTAAACTTGTCTAAACTTTGTACAAAAAATGTTCTATATGAGCGTTTTTTTCTGCCAAGTGAAGTGGAGTTTTTTTAAGCCCCGTGTGCATGGAGCTTAACTTTTTTTCTCTCCCTCTGATCCCGGAGCCTGTATATTTTTTTCATCTCATCTTCATTTTTATTTATTAACTCAGTTTTATCCTTTATATTTAGCAGGAATTCTGTGAGTTATGTTGTATTTGTGTCTACTAATAGTTTTATTGTATTTTTAGTGAAATATAGCTTTAATTGGGGGGGGCTGTCAAATAGTCTCTACGGGGCCCCGCAATTTATATCAGCAGCCCTGATGATAGGGGGCACTGATAGGTGGTAATAATAGGCATCACTGATAGGCACTGATATGCAATACTGGTGGGCACTCATTGGCAGCACTGGTGGGCACTGTTGGGGCTTCACTGATCATCAGGACACTGATGATCAGTGCCCTGATTATCAGTGTAGATGTCCCCTGTGTGGATTGCTGGTTATCGGTTCTCCTCTCCTTACATGATTCACAATCTCCTCTTTTGATTCTATAGCCAATAGCAGGCTGTTTATTGACCAGTGGTGTATCACCCCTGGGTGCAAATGTGTGTGGTGCATATGGGCTCCAAGGGTGGGGGCCCACTGTGCTCTTACTCATTTCACAACATGGGAAGATGCCATTTCTCTGTCTTTTTTATATCTGTAAAGTGTAGAGTGGGACGCACATAACAGTTAAATCCATGCCTGCTGGAGAAGGAGCCCAGTGGGAGCCGAGCGGGCAATACCAAAGCCGCTGGTTACTGTTAGGTGTGGCCCAATTGCCACTTTACCGAGATAAAAAAGACAGAAGTTTATTTGGTCATGGCTATACCACTGTTATATGTATACTCTAAAGAGAGGCATCTAGTGGCCTTATTTGTCAATGACTCTTTCCTTATATATATCTATCACCTTCTAGTGTGTGCTAGAAGTAGAGTAGGAAAATTTAGTTTAGCTCAGGGCTAAGCCTGAGCTATGGAATCTGGGTCAGGGTTTACTAAGGTTCAGGGCTGGGTGACTCATCCTAGCAGCTACCTTGTGCCTCCCTCTGGTCTAGAAGGTTGGAGAACCTTCTTGAATTAGTGGGTAGAGGTTAGGAGGAGCTGCCTTGATTATTTATGGAGACTCAGCCAATCCTCAGAGGTAGGCTGGCAGGGGGCTGAGACCACTCCATAAATAGATGTGGGACATGCCAGAGGAGGCTGACGATGGTCTTCAGGAGTGCCCCCTAGGGTGTCCTGCCTTGGGCCAGGGCTTGGGGGCTGAAAGGATCCTGCTAAAACACACAGGAGGAGGCTTTCCTGGAGGCATAGGAGCAAGAGAGAGGACAGAGTGAGTAGTCAACACTGCTGGGGACTAACAAGGGGGGAGACTTCCAAATGTAGCCAGTCTCCCTGAAGCCAGTGGTGTGCTTACGTCTTCATCCTTCCCTGAGAGAGTCAGCTGGGTGGGCTGGTGAAGAGTCAGTCTGAAAGACTGGTGTGGAGAGTTAGCTGGGAGAGCTAGTGGATTGACAGTGCCTGAAGAGGAGGTGCTGGGATCAGTGGCCACTGAGGAAGAGTTACAAGCTGTTTAATTACATTGTGCTCCAAAAAAGGGGGCTACGAGTTCCTACCTGTAAAGGGCCATTGCTAATCTGACTGGGAGCCTGTCAGATAAATCAAAGTGATTCAGCTGGTGCAAGCAAGTGCTGTGCAGGAGGAAAATGAAGGAGACTATGTATAGACTGTATATAGGAAGATGTCCCTGAAGTTTTTCTGAAAGTTTTGCTGAAGTAAAGTGGGCATCCCATAACCTCTCATCCTCATCCAAGTTATTATCGCTCAATAAATAACAAAAAACAAAGTCACAGACTGTTTTCTGACTCTGGGTGCCTGTGAAAATTTGGTGTGCCCGGCTGTACAGGAGTGGGGGTCCAAGTTCATCAGCAGTCCCTAGGGGGGTGTGCTACATTTGAGGGCTCATCCGGGATATTGCCAAAGGTAACCTGCACGGCCGTTGCTCCTAGCAACTGGAATTTATTGAGCCAGGGGACTGTGCTGTGCTACCAATACCACTAAGGGGGTTAAAACGGGAAAACAGAGTTACGTGCCCTGCCAAACTGTGACTGTGTTGCCTGAATCAGGTGCCATTGTCCGTAGCAACCAGCGGGAGTTGCTGCTGAGACAGTATTGCACCACATATAGTACCCAGTTGCCCCAACCTTGGCTAAGATGGACACTTGTGCTAAAAACTTGCTATTCAGTGAGAACTGTGTTATGTGCTGTCACCCATGGCAACCACAGCGGACGATCGTGCCGATGAATTACAAAAAGCCCAGTGGTCTGCATAAAGCTGCAAAAATTAACTGTATGCTGCAATATCCTGCTGATAACAGTAAAATGTGCACTGAAATGTTTGCTGTTGCCCATGGTGATCAGGGTAAGCCAGTGGGTGCCTGCAGGAGGGGGTCTATCAGTTGTCCAACCATGGCTGATGCTAAGGACTGTCCTGACCCTGCTAAAAAAAGGGTGGCATGTGTAATAGACTTTGCTGTTGCTCATGGCAACCACAGTGAATGCTATCTGCCTTCAGTTGCTCGAGCACAGTCAGTGCTGAAAGGCCTGCTTGTCAGAGCTGTGGGCACCAGCCAGTCTGGAAGCTTGGGGGCGGAGAGTGAGAGAGAGGAGCAAGATGGAGGACGTGTGTACCCATTGTTAACTTGGCTGCCTGAGATGCAGGAGGTGACACTGGTGGACAGCGGTGTGCAGCTGGAGCACCAAGAAAGATGTGCCCCCGAGCTGATCAAGGGGACGGAGAGGCTGTGTCAGCTATGTCCTGGCTGCAGGAGACCCACCACAGTGGTCAGTTCCTGGATCCGGTGTGGGCACTGCGACAAGCCGATTACTAAGCTGACACCAAGTGAGCAGGAGCCGCTCACCTACAGCATAGACCTGCTGTTAGGTCTTTGCACAGAGCAGCCATGGAAGTCCCGGAAGGACAGCATAGGCCAAGAAGTGACTTGGCCTATGAAAGGTTGAGTCTGAGGATGGTGACTCCCCTCTGAAGACAAGTGACATTGGGGAAGAAAGCTGGAAATCTGCCTCGGACTGCAGCCCGGTCGGGGTGCTGGTACCTGCTAGTGCTGCCCAGCAGGAGTCAGAAGACATTTCAGGAATGCTGGCTGTGCCATGCACCCTGTCAACCCCACCTGGAAAGAGCCAGTGCAGGAAGACGACTCATCTTTAAGTCAGTGGGAGCGGCGGTGGTGGGGCCAAAGACTGGGGGTCACCCAGACTGCAAGTGGAATTTGGGCCCTTTGATGCAGAATGTGAAGTGTGGACATCTTATAGCAGCTCGGAGGAAGAGTCAGAGTGGGGAGACTCCCAGGAAGATGTGAAGGTGCTTTCCGAGGTGAGAGACGTGCCAGACTCAGCTGAAGGGACCAAAGGATCTGTGCAGACCCCAGTCTGTGTGAGGCAGAAGTTTTAGAACAGACCATCCACAACCAAGACCAGAGGTGCTGAGTACAGGTAATGGGTAGAGAAGTCACCCGAGGCCTGTGTCCTCCCTGGGGAAGACAAGCCTTGGGAACTGGTGCAGCGGAGGACAGCACTGGAGTGGGGTTTGGACTACCCCTATGCCCCCCAAATTCTGTCTACCTATCTAATACCAGACCATTAATCCAAGCATGCAGCCTGGCTGACCAGGAAAGGGGAAGGATGCACATAATCACCCCAACAAGTCCTTTATTAAACAAATTAAAATCCCCCAAAAAGTCCCATCACATGCCGAAATTAAAATCCCATGGACACAAAGCACACAACAGTACTGCTCGCCAAATCACAGCTCCCCAAGCAGTCATCATCTATATAAGGAAGGGCCGGGGATAGTAGTGACATCTTTGAGCATATATGGCCATATGTGGGCAATATCATTGCCCACATATGGCCAGTGACCATATTTGAGCAGTGATATCACTGCTGTCCCTGACTCTGTTTATATGGAAAGGGAATCATTGTAAGTCAAAGTACCATTGATGGCAGCAATCGCTAGGGATGCGGTGTGTGCCAGCACCTGCTACTATCTCATGAACCATTGACAGCAGGAAGCTGTCATATTTAGAAGAAGCTGTAGAGATACTGCTTCTATACAGTCAAACAGCCAAGCAGGCGGTCGAGTGGGCAAAAGTTCAGCTGTCTGTCCTTATTTCCACCAGCCAAAGTTTAGTTATGCAGAATAACCGAAGACCAAAATCAGTCTGCACCTTCTTTACCACCACCACCCAGTGAATGACTCATTCAGGGCCAGGAGGAAATGTAAACATCCACAAACTGTAGTCAGCAGTGGTGGCCCAGGTGCAGAATGATCTCAGTGTTCAGTCATTCTGAATTAACCACTTCAGCCCCGGAAGGATTTCCAGCTTTAGGACCGGAGCACTTTTTGCGATTCGGCGCTGCGTCGCTTTAACTGACAATTGCGCGGTCGTGCGACGTTGTACCCAAACGAAATTTGCGTCCTTTTTTTCCCACAAACAGAGCTTTCTTTTGGTGGTATTTGATCACCTCTGCGTCATTTCTGATCGCCGCTATAAACAAAAGAAGAGCGACAATTTTGCAAAAAAACCCAAATTTCTTACTTTTTGCTAAAATACAAATCCAAAAAAAATATAAAAAAAAATTTTTTTTCACAGTTTTTGGCCGATTTATATTCTTCCTCATATTTGCGATAAAAAAAATCGCAATCGGCGTTTATTGATTGGTTTGCGCAAAAGTGTTCGCATTTACGGATGTTGAGAATTCATTTTTGGGGTTTTTATTTTTTTTTTATTTTTTACTAAAAATGGCGGCGATCTGCGATTTTTAGCGGTACTGCGATATTGGGGCGGACATGTCGGTATGTTTTGACACTTTTTTGGGACTATTGGCATTTATACAGCGATCAGTGCTATAAAAATGCACTGATTACTGTGTAAATGCCATTGGCAGTGAAGGGGTTAACCTGCAGGGGGCGCTCTAAGGGTTAACTGTGTTCCCTGGGTGTGTTCTTACTGTAGGGGGACTTGCCTAGCTGGGGAAAGGAAGTGGTCACAGCCTTCACTTACATGAAGGCTGTGATCACAGCCCTTCCCCCTCACACAGAGCGGAGGTCCGTGTTTACATACACGGACCTCCGCTCATTCGCTCCGGGGGGGGCATCGCGGGTGGCCGGCGGCAATCGAAGCCGCCGCACCCGCTCCCTGGACCCCCCCGGACACAGTGAGCGTGCGCACGCGCCTCCGGCGGCGCGTGGGCGCTCACAGTGGCTCTGTATCGCGGCCGCCGTCGTATGACGGCGATTCGCGTTACAGAGCCACATTGTCGCCGTCAATTGCCGATCAGCCGTCGGCAAGCGGTTAATGACTGAACACATAGTATGCATTTCAACTCATATGGACATATAAATTCTGTATATTTGATTTATTTCAGGTAGCGCAGTCATTTTATGCAGCACTTTTACATATACATTGTACATTCACATCAGTCCCTGCCCTCAAGGAGCTTACAATCTAACATCCCTAACTCACATTCATACACATACTAGGGACAATTTAGACAGGATCCAATTAACCTACCAGCATGTCTTTGGAGTGGGAGGAAACCCACGCAGGCACAGGGAGAACATGCAAACTCCAGACAGGTAGTGTCGTTGTTGGGATTCAAACCAGTGACCCTTTTTGCTGCTAGGCCAGGTGTCGGCTACCTGCGGCTCTTTTGAACCTTTGCCGTGGCTCCGGGGCGGATGCTAGCGAGGGGAGGAGGTCGCCGCTCCGCTCCACACTCCCGGTGACAGGCAATAGCGTTGCTAGGTAACGCAACATGGCTGCCTCCATCAGCTCCGCTCCTCAGCTCCGCCTCCCGTGATCTAGGAGGGAGGGGCAGGTTGGCTGGCGCGCGCCTTGGAGTCGGCGGAGAAGAGCGAGAGAGGCAGAGACCTGGCTGTGTGTGGGGCCTGTGGGCAGCGTGGTCGCTCGGGGACGGTCACTCACTGCAGCCAGACAGAGGAGACAGCTGCTGCTGACTGAGCCTGCCTGACTTGAGTCCACTCCTGAGGAGACTATGTTGCACGCCAGCAGAGTAAGTTTTTTTTTATGATGACTGCCAGTGAGGCCTGTAAATTTCACAGGGAGTCTGGGAGGGACAGTGACTGGACTGGGTGGGGTGGTCTGGCCTGCCTGGGAGGGCAAATTAACAACAATCACCATGATTCCATCTGGTCATTAGTAGCACTGATTATCACCTGGCTGGCAGTCCTCCGGACTCCTGAGGCCTATAAATTTCACATAGCAGGGAGGGACAGGGTCCCTGTCCCTCCCTGTAAAATTTACAGGCCTCAGGAGGGCTGCCAGCCAGGTGATAATCAGTGCTACTAATGACCAGATGGAATCATGGTGATTGTTGTTAATTTGCCCTCCCAGGCAGGTCAGAGCACCCCACCCAGTCCAGTCCCTGCCACGGACTGCAAGTTAACAATCATGATTTTTGGGGGTCCCTTCTCAGTGGTATATCCCCACTGACACCAATGATGGGATACTTTTCCTCCCACTGACACCAATAATGGGACACTATTCCTCCCACTGACACCAATGATGGGGCACTTTTCCTCCCACTGACACCAATGATGAGGAGGAATATTTTCAGATTGACAGCTGACTGCACGATCCTGTATATAGCATTAAGGTAAGAAACAATATATGCAGTGTTATATTTGTTTTAAATGTCGCAATGGTTTTGCGGCTCCCAGTTTGTTTTTCCTTCGGAAACGGGTCCAAGTGGCTCTTTATATCTTAAAGGTTGCAGACCCCTGTGCTAGGCGAAAGTGCTAACCACTACACCACTGTGCCGCCCCATATGAACTGAGAACTATTAAAGACCACTTTTTACACAGGATCTCGCTGAAAGTTTTCTACCAGCAAGCTCTTGCATAAAATTCTACTCTCATTAGATAAGGCCCTATTAGATAGCAAGTATCTTATGCTTATGGAAATTATGGCAGACAAAAATAAATAAATAAGCACCTAGTATTCTATTTCCTATTAAATATTTTAGTACAGGCTGTCTATTGAAGAAATGGTCCACTGTATTAAAGACAAGTAATATATGTATACTGTGATATTGAGGAATTCTGCTCAGTGGTAGAAGCAATTTTAGTGAGGCAATGCCAGTCCAAACTGTGGTTTTAAGGCTTGCCATCCCACTTTTTATTAAACAAACTTAAAGAACGGTTCAAACAGAACAGTTGCCTAAGCAGGGGATTTTCAGCAGCAAGAATACATAGGAGAAAAATGCAGATCCACCTTTTTCAGCAGCACTGCTGCTGTTCCCTCAGACTGTCTCGTGCAGCTCTCCTGGCTCTCTGGACTTACTCAGCCTGTAGTCAGTGGTGTCACTAGGGTTGGTGTCACCCGGTGTGGAAAAAAATGGTGTCACCCCCCTCCACCAACCATAGTCCTCCCTCCCTCAGTACAGGCCCCCCTCCACTAAATACAGACCCCCCTCTCGCAGTATAGACCCCTCTCCTTCAGTACAGACCCCCACTCAGTACAGACCCCCTCAGTGTAGACCCCTCAGTGCAGACTCCCCTCAGTGCAAACCACCCTCAGTGTAGACCCCCCCAATGCAGACACCCCCTCAGTACAGACACCCCCCAGTGCAGATCCCCTCTCAGTGCAGACCCCCCTCAGAGCAGACCCCCCTCAGAGCAGATCCCCCCTCAGAGCAGACCCCCCTCAGTGCAGACCCCCTTCAGTGCAGACACCGCTCCAGTGCAGACCCCCTTAGTGCAGACCCCCCTCAGT
>BLSH010014532.1:95829-116988 GCA_018402905.1 Glandirana rugosa | reverse complement strand
GTCACCGCAACGTGCAGGCACCCCCTCAGTGCAGACACCCCCCTCAGTGGAGACACCCCCCAGTGCAGACCCCCCTCAGAGCAGACACCACCCTCAGTGCACATCTACACATTTCAATACTGTAGTGGGAGTACAGACCTCAGAACAGCATGCCCGCGACGTGTCCGTCGGACTCCCGCCTCCTCCTGCTGTGTAGAGATAAACAGAGAGGAGGGGGAGGCGGCTTCCGTCCGCTCGCTCCGCGAGACAGAGAAATAGCCGGCCTGGCCGACGACATGCAGATCAGTGGGGGTGCGGCAGTGTTAGTGTTGCCGCTGCCCACAGGTGTCACCCCTCTGGCGGGTGTGACCCTGGTGCGCCCGCACCCCCCGCTCCCCCCTTAGCAACGCCACTGCCTGTAGTTACAGCACCCTGCTGCATGGGCCCACTCCTGACCTCTCAATAGAGAATCTCCTGGCACCCTAAGCTCCCCCACTCCTCCAAGACCTCGAAATGCCCTTGGTCCCCTAGACTCACTTAGACTCACCTAGCTACCTTGACTCTCTCAGGCCTATGGACGTAGAATCTCTTTTCCAATATGGAGTGCTGTCTCTTGAGTAGAGCACCTCTGTCCCCTATCAGCAGCCTGGAGTTATGGCCAAGGCTATCACTATAAGGGCTGTACCCACCTGAACACACACCCTGCTGGTCTTCTGCAAGACCTGAACACTAGTGTGGAGATTTCTTCCCTCCCAAAACACTTTGAAATCTCCAAACTACAGAGCCCAATCCTGGAATACCAAGATTCAGAAAAACTGTTTTCCCGGCTCATAATCGATACTCCCGAGTCACACATTCTGCATACATGTGGCCCCCGTGTCCTTTCTACAACCATTTTCACAGTGGCAGGGCCTCACACCGTCCTGATATATACATAGGACAACAATAAAAGCATTTTGCAACAAAAGCAGCAATTCACTAGAAGATGATTCCGTAATTCAATGTCCACAATGAAAGGGGAACCATCAAGCATTGTGTGACAGCTCTCAATGGCCTCATTTTTTTCAGTCCTGAAAGAATAAAAGCATAGATGGTAAATATCTATTCTCTTCCCTAGGGATAAGACCGTAAATCCTGCTGCTTTCGAGCTACACCTCCTAGGAGAGTTACGTAACCCTCATGAAGCACATGTGCACCATGTATTTCAAAGGTTTTTTTTTATAATCTACTGCTGAAAGTTCCCAGTTCCAGAGAGCTTGGTATCAACAGGTTGTCTTTTTTTTATAAAACATTCTAGAATACCTTGTATTTTTCCATTATCTTTTTTTATGTTATTAGTTATGTCCTTTCTCGGTAGGTATAATTCAAATGACACACAGAAGCCTTTTTCCAGGGAAGTCATGTGCAATACAAAATGATTGCAGACATAAACCTATTAATCTGTCTTTTCTTAGTGTTTGCATTCTGTTCTGTGTGACACGCAAAGGCAGACTTGGGTAATTAGAGTTCACAGTGGCTGTGCAGAAAGAAGGCAGCTGAGCCCTGTGTTTAAATGTTGGTCTAGTTTGTAGTGTGTATGTTGTACCTCTGTGGTTACTGTGACACACTGAGGTTGCAGAAGTTCAGTCTTAGTTCAGGGAAGAGAACATTCTGTTCCTGATCACAACAGGCAGGGCCGAGCCTTCTATCGCTGCTGTAAAACAAGATCAACAACACTAGGCGAAAGCAGCATAACAAGGGCAAAAGACAGGGCCTCCTTGCCACATTGCCTTTAACTCTCTGCTTCCCCAAGATCTATATTGATTGAGAAGGCTTTAGGACAAATAGTATGCATATTTTCTTATACTCAGGCGCAATCAGGCCTGTGTCATCAAAGACACTGGAAATGCATTTGCTTTTGTAAATCATCAGTGAACAAAACTACATTTTGCTTTAATATGCAGTGTCTGCTATTGCATGTAAAGTATATTCCTCTAATATTTATATACCGGCGTATGAGACGACTTTTCCCCCCTGAAAAACATGCCTCCAAGTGGGGGGGTCGTCTTATACGCTGGGTGTGCTCCGCTCTATACCACCGCTGCGGAGGTATAGAGCCACATTAGCCGCTGCTCCTTCTTTAGTGCCGGCTCCCGCGCCGGCGGAGTGATATGAGGCTGCACTCCGCCCTCTCACTGTGTTTGGGGAGGGCCAGGGAGCAGGTCCGGCGGACTCGATCGCCGCCGGCTACCCGCGATGCCCCCCCCCGAGTGAAAGAACAGAGGTCCGTGTAAGTAAATCACGTTCTGTGAGAGGGGGAAGGGCAGTGATCACAGCCTTCCTCTACATGGAAGCTGTGATCACTTCCCTTCCCCTGCTAGGACAGTCCCCCCACAGTTAGAACACGCCCAGGGAACACTGTTAACCCTTAGAGCGCCCCCTGCAGGTTAACCCCTTCACTGCCAATGGCATTTACACAGTAATCAGTGCATTTTTATAGCACTGATCACTGTATAAATGCCAATGGTCCCAAAAAAGTGTCAAAATGGTCCGACATGTCCGCCCCAATATCGCCGTACCGCTAAAAATCGCAGATAGCCGCCATTACTAGTAAAAAATAAAAAAAAAATAAAAACCCCAAAAATTAATTCTCATCATCCGTAAACGCGGCCACTTTTGCGCAAACCAATCAATAAACGCCAATTGCAATTTTTTTTTTAACATGTTGAAATCAAATCTGATGTTCTTTTACGTTTTATTTGGTGTGTGGAAGGTGTGCGGAAGAGGCGGTAGTCTTATACGGCGAGTATATAACAAACTCTATATTCTGAGTGGAAATGTTGGGGGGTCGTCTTATACGCCCAGTCGTCTTATACACCGGCAAATACGGTAACTCACAAGCTGTAACTACATCCACAGCAGACCATTTAACTACTATGGGGCCCAAGAACCCAGGGTTCGTCATTGTGTGGCTACATGCTCAGTCGGGCTATAGAGCATCTTATAGAACTTAAAGCTGAACTCTAGGTGTATATAAAAAACACATTAATGCAGCTCTGTAATCATAAAGCGGTTGTAAACCTCTGACATGAAGTATGAACAAAGCATATCCCTCTATAGTGTGTACACGTCTCAATCCAGAGCACTAAGTGTCATTTCTGTCTACTGCCTCATTCCCCTGCTACCTGCATGAGTCACTTTTAACAAGTTTTCCTAACATCAAGAGAAAAAAAAGCCTATGATTTACAGTCGCGCCTCTTTTCCAGTGTGCTGTATGAAGGGAAAGGGGGGGGGGGGGGTTGTCCCTTTGCTCCAATCAGCTCTCAGAGCTCTGCAGTATATAACTTCAGCTCTCCACCCCCTGTGTTCTGACAGCTCAGACACACTTTATAAATTCTGCACTTTGAATAGCTGTAGAGAACAGAATACTGAAGATAAACAGGTACAACTTATGTAGGAGAATTAATTTCATCTCTGTGCATCACCTGAGGCCAATCACTTCACTGGGTATATGTAAGGATTTACAACCACTTTGACCACTTCCCGCCCGGCCTATTGACAAATGACGGCCGCGCGGTGGCTTCGTTATCCTGACTGGGAGTCTATTGACGACCTCAGGATAACACGGGGGCGCGCATTGCAGCGATCGGTGGTGCAGTGGGTCAGTTTGACCCACCGCATTACCGATCTCTGTAAAAAGCTTCCATTGGAAGCTCTTTACCACGTGATCAGCCGTGACCAATCACGGCTGATCACGATGTAAACATGAAGAGCCATTTATTGGCTTTTCCTCTGCTCGTGTCTGCAGACGCGGGTAGTGGAGAGCCGATTGGTGGCTCTCCTGAAAGGGGGGCTCTGCGCTGAATGTTTATGAGCACAGCCCACCCCGGATCGCCCCACTGGACCACCAGGGAGCCCGCCCAGGAGCCACCAGGGACAGCCCGCCTACAGAAGACCAAGGAGCCAACCTAGACCACCAGGGAGATGATCAGGGAGCCCACACTAGACCACCAGGTAAGGGGCATAATGCCCAACATGGCTGGCCAATTACAGACGTCACCTTAGACCACCAGGAAATGGACACCTTACAGTGCCCTCTTTCAGTGTCCCCTATCAGTGTCCACCAGTGCCACCTATCAGTGCCCACCAGTGCCCACCAGTGCCACCTATCAGTGCCCACCAGTGCCACCTATCAGTGCCCATCAGTGACACCTATGAGTGCCCGTCAGTGCCGCTTATCAGTGCCCGTCAGTACTGCATATCAGTGCCACCTATCACTGCCCGTCAATGCTGCATACATGTGCCTCATCATCAGTGCCCGTCAGTGCTGCCTCATCAGCGCCAATCAGTAATGCCTCATCAGTGCCAATCAGTACTGCCTCATCGGTGCATGTCAGTGTAGCCTATCAGTGCCCATCAATGATGGAGATTTTGTACTTTTTGTGACAGAAACAGAGAACAGCTTTTTTTTTCAAAATTTTCAGTCTTTTTTTTTTATTTGTAGCGCAAAAAATAAAAACCGCAGGGGTGATCAAATACCACCAAAAGAAAGCTCTGTTTGTGGGAAGTGTTCTAAGTGCCTGGTATTGAAGTGGTTAAAGAAAAAAAAATCCCTGCAGGGCAATATCCCATACTAGGACATTATCTGAAACTTACCTTAGAACAAGGCCCTCCAGTGCCGCAATGTCACCGCTGAGAGGGCTGACATCTTCCCCCGGCCTTCCTTCCGGGTTCGCGGCCTCCGGCTACATGAGTGGCCCGGGGCGCGATGACGTCAATCGGACACCGGTGATGTCATTGGCTGCATGCACTCTGAATATCTCTTAAATTGTGCAAGTTTAGGAGATATTTGCAGTACCTAAAAGGTAAGCCTTATAGGCTTACCAGTAGGTACAAGTGGTATAACAGAGTTTACTACCACTTTAAAGTAGAAATATGGCCTCTCATTATGTGCTGCAGCACTTAAAGTGTTACTAAACCCAGGACCCTGCATTCACTATATCTGGTCTCCCACAGTAAACAGAACATGAAAATGCAATTATTTTATTAAATATAAACTGCTAAATAGCTTTTCTCATTAGCAGTTAGAACAGCCTTGTGACTTCTATCAGTGTCTGGTTAAAGCTTGTAGGAGGATTTTTCATTCTCCCCTGATTGTCCTATAAGGCTGCAGGACCCCTGACCCTCTGTCTGGACAGTGCTGATTGGCCCTGCGCAGATCACATTCACTCTTCCAAGAAAAAAAAACTCTAGCAATACACACCAAACTGAGCATGTACCCCCAAGGCTCTGTTCTATCAGCAGACAGACAGATTGGGGGCAGTGAAAGAAGGGTAGGATCAGAGAAGACAGGATCAAACATCCTTTTTACACAAAGTGGAGGACGATTAACCCCTTAGGCTCCACAGTGAGTATAACAAGCATGATTTACTGCAAATACAGACTGATTTTACTGTTGTGGATTCAGTAACACTTTAACCACTTGCCGATCGGCATCTGACGGCGACAGAGTGGCTCTGTAAGGCAAAACGCCGTCGCTCACTGTGTCCGGGGAGTGCCAGGGAGCGGGTGCGGCGGATTCGATCTCTGCGATGCCCCCCCCCCCCGGACAGAAAGAACGGAGGTCCGTATAAGTAAACACGGACCTCCGTTCTGTGAGAGGGGGAAGGACTGTGATCACAGCCTTCCTTTACATGGAAGCTGTGATCACTTCCCTTCCCCGTTAGGGCAGCCCCCATACAGTAAGAACACGCCCAGGGAACACAGTTAACCCTTAGAGCGCCCCCTGCAGGTTAACCCCTTCACTGCCAATGGCATTTACACAGTAATCAGTGCATTTTTATAGCACTGATCACTGTATAAATGCCAATGGTCCCAAAAAAGTGTCAAAATGTTTCGACATGTCCGCTGAAATATCGCAGTACCGCTAAAAATCGCAGATCGCCGCCATTACTAGTAAAAAATAAAAAAACATAAAAACCCCAGAAATGAATTCTCATCATCCGTAAATGCGACCACTTTTGCGCAAACCAATCAATAAATGCCAATTGCGATTTTTTTAATCACAAATATGAGGAAGAATATAAATCGGCCAAAACCGATGAAAAAAATTGTTTTTTTATATTTTTTTTTGGATTTGGATTTTAACAAAAAGTAAGAAATTTGGTTTTTTTTGCAAAATTGTCGCTCTTCTTTTGTTTATATCGGCGATCAGAAATGACGCAGCGGTGATCAAATACCACCAAAAGAAAGCTCTATTTGTGGGAAAAAAAAGGACTCAAATTTAGTTTGGATACAACGTCGCACGACCGCGCAATTTTCAGTTAAAGCGACGCAGTGCCGAATCGCAAAAAGGGCTCTGGTCCTAAAGTGTAAAATCCTTCTGGGGCTGAAGTGGTTAAAGCTGAGCTTTGGGGAAAGTAAAAGTCCTCATTTGCAGTGGGGCTTTGTTTGTATTGCATGGGCTAAATTTGTCTTATTGTCCATGAAACTGGGAACAGTAATTTTACTACCTGACTCCTCCGCAGTGAAAGACTAGTTCCTGCGGCCTCATTTCCCCCTATACTCTGGTGGTCAGATGTCCCTGGCATTGTCAAGACTGATGCAGGGTGCATAGTCCTGCACTGGACGTGAGCACACTGAGGAACGGTCCCCCTACTGGAGCTCAGGGGAGCACAGTCTGCAGGGGGGAGTGGGGGATCAGGTGAGCAAAATTGTTTTTCTCATCCCCTGCACATAAATGAGCATTTAGCCATGTATTGTAGGACAGCCCCACTGCAAAGGAGCATTTTTACTTTCCTAAAGTTGGACTTTATATTATAAGTAAGGGCATAGGCATGCGCAGAGGGTGTGCCAGGTGTGCCTGGGCACACCCTAATCATAACATGCGGTGCAAATTCCCCTATTGCCTGGTCTTCTCCCCGTGTTGCGCTCCCCCCCCCAATCTGCAGTGCTGCTGGCCTCCTGTCTCTCCTTTCCCCCCCATCTGATGCGTGGAAGGGCCTAGTCAATATGTAATTTACCAGCCCCTTCCTTTTCTTTCTAAATGAACACAGTGAACACACTGAAGCATAGTTAATGGTGTTTACTATGCTTCAGTGTGTGAATAAGCAGGAAGCCACTCAGCACAGAGCACTTCCCATTCATTCACTGTCCAGTGAAGCTGAGGCTGCAGAGAAAGGCATGTGTGATTGAGCTATGGGGTGCACAACCTAATGTAATAGGCTGTGCACACCTATGAGTAACCTAGGTTCCAAACCTATGTTCGGCTGAACAGGGAAAAAAACTGTGTCAGGCCAATCTGCAACTGCACAAAGACAAAGGGGTGTGAATTCTTTAGACATCACTAATCTAATATGGTCACATAGCCATATTAGGTCAATGTCATTTTTTAAAAGTACAAGTACCATATTAGATCAATGATATCACAAGAATCCCTATCCTTTGTGTACAAACAGCTGACTAGCCCACCACTAACAGGTTCTTTATGGATTCAGACCAAACCTAGGTTTAGACCAAACCAAAGCTTGTCCCTAAGTATAAGTGACTTTACAGTTTTCTCTTAGCCCCCTTGCAAAGTCCACCAAATATATGTTGAGTCTGCTAGTGAAGTCCACCTAATGCAGCTTTCTGTTATGCAGTGGCAACAATGCTGCACTGTTCCTGAACCCAGAGCAGAGTTGACACTCTCATGTTGACTGCTTGCTTTGCACTACAGTGGAATAGGAAAATGTTGCAGGGGCCTGGTTATACTGTAAGCAGGGCCGCTGATAGGGGGGTACAGCCAGCCCTGGTGTGGGGGGCCCGGAGCACACAGGGGGGCCCACACAGGGGGGATTAGTGACAGATGACAATTCTGTCTCTTTTCCTCCAGCACATCCTGCTCTCCTTCCATCTCCCGTGGTACAAGCTTTTATCTGAATAGAAAGAAATGATGGTCCCTCACTAATCCCCCTCCCTGTGTGGGCCCCCCTCCTCTCAGCACTGGAGTTTGTTATCTCTAACTTAGACTCCATGCACACTAGCATAAAATAAAAATCGCTGCTTCTACAGGAGTTTAGTGTTTTGCCTGTAGAAGCAGCTCAATGTTATCCTATGAGTCCATGCACATTAGGACGATTACAGGCATATTTTAAGCTCAATGTTTAAGAGACAAAAAAAAACCCTTCTAGTTCTCCTAAACTCGTCTAAACTTTGTACAAAAAATATTCTATATGAGCGTTTTTCCTGCCAAGTGAACTGGAGTTTTTTTAAGCCCAGTGTGCATGGAGCTTAACTTTTTTTCTCTTCCTCTGTCCCTCTGATCCCGGAGCCTGTATAATTTTTTCATCTCATCTTCATTTTTATTTATTAACTCGGTTTTATCTTTTAGATTTAGCAGGGATTCTGTGAGTTATGTTGTATTTGTGTCTGCTAATAGTTTCATTGTATTTTTAGCGAAATATAGCTTTAATGTTTTCTTGGGGGGGCCCTGCCAAATAGTCTGTATGGGGCCCCGAAATTTCTATCAGCAGCCCTGATTGTAAGCATTGGATTCACAAGCCTGTCAATCAGCACCTGGACACACCTAGTCCTCTAAACTGCTTTCTGGATGGACGGCACTGCCTCTGTTGCTGATAGTCTCCCATTGTGAGCTGCAGTGTCTGGGAGGGGGAGCATGTGAGACACAAATGAAGGAGGATTTGGCTCAGTCAAGGGATGGTAATAGAAGGTTTAATGTTTGCTTAACAGTATAAGGCTTGTGTATCATATTGTAACTGATTTTAGTAGAATTTGAAAACATTATGCTATGTATTTTTTAAAATTACAAGCAAATTTGAGTCTGTATTAGCCTCTCAGTCTGTACAGCAGAGTTCAGAGGCGGGAAGGGAGAACAGCGCAAGGCAGAGGCAGTCAGATGTGCAAAGAGCAAGAAGCATGCTGACATGAGGACAGAACAGAGTGACAGAGCTCAGCAGAATATACACTTTAAACATAAACATGTATAAAGAATATGGAAACCGAACATTTGCTATTCCTGATATGTGCCTGCTGTACCATATACTTGTATGAAAAAGTATCCTGTTCTCCTTGTATTGCTTCCTTTGTGTGAAATCCCTGGTGTTCATGCCAGTCCCTCTGCCTTCTGATTAATAGCTGACCACACTAGGCATAGTTACATAATTAGTCAGGTTGAAAAAAGACACAAGTCCATCTAGTTCAACCAAAAAAAAAAATTATATATAACCATATAATCCCATAAAGAAGCCTTCACCCACAGTTGATCCAGAGGAATGCAAAAAACCTCAGCAAAGCGTGATCCAAATTTGAATAGTGGGGGAAATAATGAATTCCTGATCAGGCAATCGGATTCACCCTGGATCAACTTTACAAATGTTACTACCCAGTTATATTATTTACATTAAGAGCATGAGAGCACATCGTGGTCAGTTCTCTAGCTGTGCTAGGATTAGGGTTGCCACCTCATCCTTTTAAACCCAAACACATATGAATTACACAGGTTCTGGGGCTAATTCAATGCAGATAAGTCACCAAGTGAGTTTAATTGCCACCTTAATCAGCCACAGAGCCTATGTAATTAATATGTGTTTGGGTTTAAAGAGATGAGGTGGCAACCCTAGCTAGGATATCAGTGTCCCCCCCCCCCCCCCCATCTAGGGTTGCCACCTCATCCCTTTAAACCCGAACACATATGAATTACACAGGTTCTGAGGCTGATTGAATGCAGGTAAGGCAACCAAGTGAGTTTAATTACCAACTTAATCAGCCACAAAACCTGTGTTATTAATATGTGTTTGGTTTTAAAGGGATGAGGTGGCAACCCTACCCCTATCCCGCACAGCCTTTCACTGGGAAGACCAGTATCCTGCTGTTTATCCTCCCCTAGCCCTTATGCAGCTGGGAACAGAAAGTATGTGGTCACTTATAAACAAAGGGAAAAAAGGGTATTTATAATGTTTTTTATATCTATACACAAATGTTTTGCCTTTCATTTCTATTTGAAACTGAATGGGTTGTTTTACAAGGTGATCCTTTGTAATCACTTAAACCAGTGGTTCTCAACTACCCGTCCTCAGGACCCACCAACAGGCCAGATTTTAAGTATTACCTTGGGGAGATGCAGACTAGAATACTGCAATCACTGAGCAGCAAATGATATCACCTGTGAAGTATTTCAGTTATCCTGCAAACCTGGCCTGGCCTGTTAGTGGGTCCTGAGGACAGGAGTTGAGAACCGCTGTCTTAAACACATGGCATGCATTACATACATGCAGAGGCTCCCACTAATTTTTTTTTTGGATTAAATATATTATCTTTTTTTCAACATGCGTGGGTTAATTTTTGAGCTAAAAGATCTTTGATCATTATATTGTGGGTAGTGCCTCTGATAGATGTATGTGACCTTACTTTAACTGTGAAACAGAGAGATAAGCAAGCACTTTACAGTACTTCTTTTAAGTATATATTTAGTTTTGTCAGGTAGGTTCACGCGTGGCTGTGTTTACTTTAAATGCTTTTAATCTTCTGTGACCTTGGAAGGCAATTTTTGTATCAATAAAGAATTTTTCTATTTATTTTTTCTCTTTTTCTGTAAGGGCTGGTTCACACTGCTGCTATACGGCAACCCTGCAAATCCACTGCAGGTTCCCGCATCGCAAGTCTCCTGGCGGCAGTTCACACTGCTATATGCAAACTCTGGGGAGTGTCACTACAAAGCTAATGACACCCCCAAATCAGTTGGCATATCGCACTGCGAACTGCAAACTCAAACAGGAATCGAATTGCATGGTGTGAACACCCATGCGATCCGATTCTGCTGCGGACAAAAAAAAAGGGTCCTGTGCGAGTTTGCTCCGATTGCAATGCAAATTCAGCCATACAATCTCTTTGGCTCAATTTGCATCGCATAGAGATCGTATGTGATTCACACTGCAGTGCGGTGCGAATCACATCTGATCTCCAGGATCGCAGCAGTGAGAACCTGCCCTAAATGTTGTATTCTTTCCATTTTGTTATGTTGTAATAAACTCTCCATACCATTGTTCTCATAGTAATTTGAGCCCTGATAAAGGGCTTTCTCAGATGGGAGGATAAAAACAGGCAGCTGAGCAGCAGTTTTACCAACCTCCACCCACCCACCCAAATTGAATTGTATTGTTGCTGTATTGTCCCCCATTATATTGTAAAGCACTGCACAAACTGTTGGTGTTATATAAACCCTGTACAATAATAATAATGCTGCAGCCATAGGCGTATGCAGGGGTTGTGCCAGGTGTGCCTGGGCACTCCCTAATCACTATGTGCGTTGCTGATTCTCCCTACTTCCCCGGCACCCTCTCCTTGCCCCCCCCCCCCGACCCTGCAGTGCTGCTGGCTTCGCTCCTATCCCCCTGGCTGCTGCAGGGGATGTTTCAAGCTGGAGAGCAGGGGAGGGTGTTAGTAAATAGTTCCTTTTCTAAATGAACACAGTGAACACACTCACTCACTGTGTTTATTCATAACTGAGACTTAGTAAACTGTGTTTACTATGCTTCAGTCTGTGAATGAACAAGAAGCCACTCAGCACAGAGCACTTCCCAATCATTTACTGCCCCATACAGCTGAGGCTGCAGAGAAAGGCACGTGTGATTGAGCTTTGGGCTGTAGCCATGGTGCATTGCTTCATAGCCAAGGCATTTTTTACTCCATTTGCAGAGTTTGACAGGCAGCACCACCTCTCAAACTCGGCACTTGAGTTCTATGGGGCCGCACCGCTACTATGAGCTGAACTCTTATTGTGTAGTTGTGGAACGGTCCGGGAACTACAATCGCCATTCGGCAATTAAAAAAAAAAAAGACAGGCATTCAGGAGACAGCAGTAGTACCTCCTGAACGCCTGTCAGTCGCTGCTATACCACCCTCTGAAAAGCAATTCATCACGGATTGCTTTTCAGAGAGTGGTAAGCTGTGCTGCTAATGTGAAAGAAGGCAAAGATCAGGTTCTCAACCCTGCCAAACAGGGCAGTGCTATATATGCCAGACTGCTGCACATCCCAGAATTGGATGAACGGAAATACAAATCATTTGACAGGTAAAAGAGCACTCATATCATTATTTCATCTGTGCAATTTAATTTTTTGGCTGAAGCCCAGCTTTAAGATGAGCCTGTGCTTCGCCCAGCAATAGGTTCACATTAATTCTGACACTGGCAGTTGCTTTTACTTACCTCCACTTTGCTCCCCAGTCATTCTGTTCACCCATAATGACCGGCTTCTGTGGAACAGTCATGCTGAAAAACCAGTATTCACCTGAGCCATTGACTCTAAATGCTGATCCGTGTATTCTGGAGTGGGGAGGCAGCACACAGGAACAATGTTGAGGCTGTCAATCAGCTAGAGATCCCTCCCCGTTACCATTTTTCTCTTGGTGTCAGGAAAACTGGTCAGAAGTGATTCTGATGCAGAGGAACAAAGCAGCAGACAGAAATTACACTTACTGCTCTTAAGGGAGACAAGTACACACTATAGAAGGATATGCTTTGTTCATATTTCATGTCTTAGGTTTACAACCATTTTAAAGGAAATCCATGGTCACAGCATACATTTTCATTTTATAACATCAGCATTGTAATATCCACACAAACAATAGCTATATTTGGCAATCCATTATAAGCTTACTTGAAAAATCTCCTTTCATGTTGTGAGTTCTGGTAGCCATCTTTTTCCACATATTTCTGGATTCCCTGCATGATTTGCAGCTTCTCCTCTGCTGTTTACTTTCAATATCTAAGGACTACATATCCCATGGTACCTTGCTGCCTGCAAGCAGTGATTCCTGTACTGACTCCGCCTCCTGAAACTCCTCCTCTCAGAACCTCTGTAATTCAGAAGGCAGACTCTGTGAAATGTGTGGCACAGCAGTGCCTACTTACAGGGCATAGTGAATACATGTCACAGAATTCAAGGAAGTTTACAAAACTCAAGATCGTTCAGATTGGCCACTTCACGACTGCCCTATTGCAGATCTACTGATACTGGGGGGCTGTTCTGTGCAGAATTACATATATATATACACTATATGTGATTCTGCACTTCCTGGTAAGGGGTGTGCTGCTTCTGCTGTGATTAATCACAGCAGAGGCTGATCAGCAGGTGCCATCCATAGGGTGTCCGCTAGCACCCACTGATTGTCGAGGAGAGAGGCGGCATGGAACTTTGCATATGTAAACAATACAGAGCTCCATCCTGACACTGGGGATGTTTCAGATCCCGGTTTTCTTCTCCCGAACTTGGCATCCACAAGCCCTAGGCCAGGATGCTCTGTCAATTGCTTGGCTCTTTCGACTAGTATACATCTTTCCTCCCCTTCCGCTAATTCTGAGGGTTTTGTTAAAGATTCAACAAGAGAAAGTGCCAGTTATAGCAATATTGCCGTTTTGGCCTGCGAAGCCGTGGTTTTCATTTGCATGGAAAATGAAGACTTGCCAACTTGCCAGCTGATTCCTTTCCCTCCTCATCAAGATTTGTTGCTGCAGAACAGGCGATTTCACTTGAACCCGGCGAGGTTGAAATTGATGGCGTGGAGGCTGAGAGGAGATCCTTAGAGCACTTAGCCTTGCCTGATAAAGTGATGAATATCCTGTTGCAAGCTTGCAAGAGTACAACCAATAGCACCTACCACAGAATTTGGAAGGTGTATTCGCGAGGAATTGGAGTCTGAGGTCACCTTCGGTTTCTAATATACTAGAATTTCTTCAGGAAGGTCTGGATAAAGGATTGGCTTATAACTCACTGAAGGTTCAAGTATCGGACCTGTCAGCCATGATAAACAAGAGATGGGCACTGGATCCTCTGGTGGTGCGTTTTTTGAAAGCTGCAATCAAGATCAGACCTCCAATAAAATCTTTTTTCCCAAAATGGGACTTGCCTTTGGTTCTGAGGGCTTTGCTAGCCTCACCATTTGATCCAGTGTTTTCTTGTTCCTTATTTCACCTAACATTGAGAACTATTTTTTTGACAACAATTGCCTTGCCCAGGAGGGTATCCAAATGATGTGCCTTCTCAGCTAAAGAGCCATATTGCTCAGTGTTTCAGGACAAGATAGTACTCAGGCCGGTCCCAAGCTTCCTTCCAAAGGTGGCAACAGCATTCCACATGAACTGGGAATCGGTCCTCCCCACGTTTCCCAGTAGTAGTTCGGGAGACAAGTGGACCAGGTTAAACCTGGTACGGACGCTATCAGTTTACTTAGAAAGGACCGAAGAATTCCTGAAAACAGGATCAGCTCTTCATCTTTCCTTCTGGTCCCAAGAAGGGCATGGCTATACCCCCTAGAGTGGTCTCGTCTTGGTTTGTCAAGACTATTCAGTTGGCATATAAAGAATTGGGTTTTGCCACTCTTGTGCAGGTTAAGGCACATTCCACAAGAGGCATGACAGCATCCTGGGCATCGTATGTGAAGGTTTGAGCAGAAGCAGTGTGTAAGGCAGCAAGCTGGAGCACGCCAAATACGTTGATTCAGCACTACAGGCTAAGCTGTCTCTGCAGACGGCAGACCTTTGGTTTGGTTGTTCTCGCACCGGCTGCTGGCCATTAAAAGAATTTCAGCATAATCTTAGTGTTCTTGTATTTGTTCTCCCTCCCTTTTGATGATTGCTTGCTACGTCCCATAGTAGGCTGACATGAGGAGGTCCAGGAATAAGGAAAATTGTTTTCAGACTTACCGTAATTTTACTTTCCTGGATCCTCCTCATGTCAGCCGGGACTCCCACCCTACTCCGCCACGAGTTAAGGGAACACTGGATAGGGCCAGACAGACGCTTTTTATAGACTTGTGAAAGTGTTGTCCTGGAGGGGTCAAGGGGACAGAGCTGACCCATAATAGGCTGACATGAGGAGGATCCAGGAAAAGAAAATTACGGTAAGTCAATTTTCCTTAATTTTTTACTATCTGCTATAAAACACATTCAATAAAAAAAATTGAAAAAATCTAATTTCGTCATAATTTTAGGCCAATATGTATTCTGCTAAATATTTTTGGTAAAAAAATCCCAATAATCGTATATTGATTGGTTTGCGCAAAATTTATAGCATCTATAAATTATGGGATATTTTCATTTTATTTTTTTACTAGTAATGGTGGGGATCAGCGACTTATAGCGAGACTGCGATAAAATAAAATAAAAATAAATAAATAAAAAGGAGCAGACTCGATGGACTACTCAGTCTTTTTCTGCCGTCACTTTTTTATGTTTCTATATTGCGGCATTCTGGCACTAACTGACACTTTTGACACTTTTTGGGGACCAGTGACACTAATACAGTGAGCAGTGCTAAAAAATATGCACGGTCACTGTACTAATGACACTGGCTGGGAAGGGGTTAACAACAGGGGCGATCAAAGGGTTAACTGTTTGCCTACCTTGTGTTTTACTGTGTGAGGTGCTTTTATTAGGAGAAGAGATGGAATTTATTCCCTGTTTTGCAGGGACACAAATTTCATCCCTTCCCTCCCTGCCAGTACAGCAATCTGCCTTGTTTACATAGGCAGATCGCTTTTCTGGATCTCTGTCTAAAGATCGCCGGGTGCCAGAGGACATCGAGTACCATGCACCCACCAAACGGCTTCTGCTGTGTGTAATCACAACGAAAGCAAGCCGCCAGCAGCACGCATGCATGCTCCCTACCCAGGATTATCGGATCACGTATATATACGTCACCCAGCATACAGGTCCCACCCTGTAACAATAAACTGCTATATGGCAGTCCTGAAGAGGTTAATCACCATGAGGCATCTGAAGGCAGAGTGGATAAAAAGCAATGCTTTTTAAAAAAAAAATAAAAAAAATCAGATTTTTTTTTATTTAAATCAGTTTTTTTTTTATTTAACTCAGATTTTTTTTTTTTATTTAAATCTGATTTTCTTATTTTTAACAAATTTAATTTAATAAAATGCCTTTGAAGTAAAAAACTATCTAAAGGTAGTTTTCTATTTAAGATGCATTAATAATTTAGTTTATTCAGCATAAAATGGAGCTTAGTTATGTAGCATGAGGCTATACAGTATGTTCTGCAATATTTACATTTTTAGTAAACTCATTCAATGAATCCAAGCTCTGCAAGCTGAGATAACATGCACTGCATTGATGCATTCACACAATTTCACAATAACCATGGGATAAAACAAAGTTCAGGAATATTCCTTTATCCCATTGTTTTGCAAATCTATGTACACTACAAACTGTATGATTGAATCAGTTCTGATATCGCTTATTATTTAAATAGGAAACCTTCATTTTGTTTGCAAATATTAAAGATTCTAACTACCAGCAAGAATAAGTCCTTACATTTAAAGAGCCCCTATAATTTCAGATCCATCATGGCAGTGCTTGTTAGCGGGCATCCACTCACCTGTTGCCGCCACCTCCCTCACCTTGTTGTGTCACTGCCACATCACCAGCCGTCCCAGTAAAGTGAATGGGACTGCTGGTGAGTCTCCAGCTGGTCAGAGGATGAGCCGCTTCGGGACAGAGATGACAGTTTCTCTTTATCCACTTCAATACTGGGGCACTTTCAAACCCTTCCTTCCCAGACCAATTTTCAGCTTTTGCACTTTGAATGAAAATTGCATTGCAATTTTTAGCATTTTTTTTCACACAAATAGAGTTTTCTTATGGTGGTATTTATTCACTACTGGGGTTTTTATTCTTTACGCTACAAATGAAAAAAGACCAACATTTTTTTTTTAAAAAATGCATTTTTCTTAGTTTCTGTTAAAAATTTTGCAAATAAGTAATTTCTCTTCATAAATTTTGACCAAAAATTATACTGCTACATTTCTTTGGTAAAAATAACCCAAATCAGGGTTTATTTGGTGTTGGCGGTGATGGGGAACAGACAGATGTTTTGTGCACTGTGACAGATGTGATGGGGCATACAGATGTTTTGTGGACTATGACAGATGTGATGGGGACATACAAATGTTTTGTGCACTGGTACAGATGTGATGGGATAATACAGATGTTTTGTGCACTGTGGCAGGTGTGATGGGGCATACAGATGTTTTGTGCACTGTGACAGATGTGATGGGGCATACAGATGTTTTATGCACTGTGATAGATGTGATGGGGACATACAGATGTGTTGTGCACTGTGACAAATGTGATGGGGACATACAGATGTGTTGTGCACTGTGACAGATGTGATGGGGACATACAGATGTTGTGCACTGTGACAGATGTGATGGGGACATACAGATGTGTTGTGCACTGTGACAGATGTGATGGGGGCATACAGATGTGTTGTGCACTGTGACAGATGTGATGGGGACATACAGATGTTTTGTGCACTGTGACAGATGTGATGGGGGCATACATATGTTTTGTGCACTGTGACAGATGTGATGGGGCATACAGATGTTTTGTGCACTGTGACAGATGTGATGGGACATACAGATGTGTTGTGCACTGTGACAGATGTGATGGGGACATACAGATGTTTTGTGCACTGTGACAGATGTGATGGGGGCATACAGATGTTTTGTGCACTGTGACAGATGTGATGGGGCATACAGATGTTTTGTGCACTGTGACAGATGTGATGGGGACATACCGATGTTTTGTGCACTGTGACAGATGTTTTGGGGACATACAGATGTTTTGTGCACTCTGACAGATGTGATGGGGATAGACAGATGTGTTGTGCACTGTGACAGATGTGATGGGGACATACAGATGTGTTGTGCACTGTGACAGATGTGATGGGGACATACAGATGTTGTGCACTGTGACAGATGTGATGGGGACATACAGATGTTTTGTGCACTGTGACAGATGTGATGTGACATACAGATGTTGTGCACTGTGACAGATGTGATGGGGACATACAGATGTGTTTTGCACTGTGACAGATGTGATAGGGACAGACAGATGTGTTGTGCACTGTGACAGATGTGATGGGGACATACAGATGTTTTTTGCACTGTGACAGATGTGATGGGGACAGACAGATGTGTTGTGCGCTGTGACAGATGTGATTAGGACATACAGATGTTTTTTGCACTGTGACAGATGTGATGGGGACATACAGATGTGTTGTGCACTGTGACAGATGTGATAGGGACATACAGATTTTGTGCACTGTGACAGATGTGATGGGGACATACAGATGTTTTGTGCACTGTGACAGATATTATGGGGGACAGAGGTGGTTAAAAATTATTTCAGTTCATTTAAATCCAGCCTTTTGACTAGATGATTCTCTATTTCTTCCTCCTAGCACACTATGGTAGAGTAAACCAATCCCAAATTTGCTGCTACAGGTAGCACATATTTTTTCATGAATATGGCACAATAAATGATGTTACACATTTCTTATAGACAAGATGCGAGCATGAACAGCATACTGAAGGCCCTTTGAACTCCCTATAGGGAAAGTGAGCCTTAACTGCTGGAAGCTTGGCATCTACGTAGGTGTCAACCTAAAACAGGGAGGTTAAGTGGCTCCGTAGAAAACATGCTACACAAGGACACATCCCACTACTCTAAAGAGATTGAGACATCACAAAAGTTTACCACCTTCCCGCCCGTTGTGAGTTTTCCTCACAGCTTTATTGGCGTCTTTTTACCTTGCCAGCGATTGATATTGCTTTATGGGCTATGCCCTCAAGTTTAATTTTGGGGTTTAATGCCTGTCTTGCACTAACAGGCCTCTTAGGCTATCTGTGTTTTGTTATGGATGCGCACGGTATAACTGTGACTGGAATTGCTATGTGGTACTTTAAATGTTGTTACATTTGGAAAGTTCAATAAAGCTGTGGCAGGGGGAGGAGCCCAAGGTGGCGCTGGCGTGAGCTCCTAGAGAACCTCCTGGAGAATAGGCCGCCCTGAGAACGCCCCGGTAAGCAGGAAGCCAGCTGGTGGATGATGAGCGTCGCCAGCTGAGAGCCCTCCTCCCCCCCCCCGATACTTTGGATCCCCAGTTCCGGTATCCTGTGCACTTGGAGCGGGGGAGACTAAGAGAAGGAGGTGCTCAACTTCGGAGCGGGCCCGAGATTAGGAGGCCACGAGGAAGGGGAGAGGAGCGCGGTGGAAGTAACCGGGGAGCCTGTGTGCTCGCCCGCTACACGGAAGTGCTGTGCGGCATCCAGAGCGGAGCTGCGGAGAAGGTTGGAGGGAGCGGAGAAGAAAGCATCCGCAACTGACAAGCCGTGGAAGGAGAAGGGGAGGTAGAAGAAAGGTCGGTTGGTCTGCCCGGGCGTCTGGAGGCGGTAAGTGGGGGAGAGAGGGGGAGAGGTGGCAACCCGCGGATAAGGGGAAAAAGCAGGAGACCAGAGGTGAGAAAGGGAGAAGGTCAGACTAAGGTGAAGAACCCCATGAGGAGAGGGAGAAGTGGGGGGGGACTGTGGAACTGACATCTCAACCACCCCAGGACGCCACCTAGCCACTCCCCCCGGATGGCTGCTTATAATACATAATACAGTGAATACACTGAGGTACCCGGCAAGCTACACCCTGCGTCACCCCCTGGGCCCCCACCTCCACTCCTAGATCCCCCACTGCCGGCCACTTAAAGCGGAGGAAGGGTGGTCTACAGCGTACCCACTTTCCCGCTCGTCAAGGTCCTTGTCGGGACCGCACACATAGAGGATTTATTTCCAATGGCTAAGCGGTGTCGCTGGAACTGAGTCCTAGGAGCCCACAACGGTCTAAGATACATATCAGGAGGCACGACAAGTGTAATACCAGCACTTCAGTGCTGCCAGAGACCTTGCACCTCTGTCTGTCTGTCTGTGATAACAGCACCCTAGTGTTCCCAGGAACCTTGCACCCCTGTCTGTCTGTGATACCAGCACCCCAGTGCTCCCAGAGACCCTTGCACCCCTGCCTGTCTGTGATACCAGCACCCCAGAACTCCTACAGACCCTTTCCTGTCTGTGATACCAGCATCCCTGAGTTGCCAGAGAACTTGCACCCCTGTTTGCCTGTCTGTGATACCAGCATCCCTGAGTTGCCAGAGAACTTGCACCCCTGTTTGCCTGTCTGTGATACCAGCAACCCAGAGATCCTTGCACCCTTGCCTGTTTTGATACTAGCACCCCAGTGCTCCTAGAGGCCCTTGTACTCCTGCCTGTCTGTGATAGACATTGGCAAGGAGGAAAATGGGCAAAATAACGAAGAGTGCAGGAGCGAACCCTGTAAGGATGAGCTCAAGTCCTAGCACTATTAAAAAATATATGGTGCAAAATGGTGAACAAACAAGCCCAGTGAAACAACTAGGGACAAAAAGCAAACAAAAAGACATAAGCTCTAAAACATCACACAATAGATCTTCAATGGGGCAAAGCTTAGAAGGACAAGGAAGAAAAGAACAATCACATACAATAATAGAAGAGCAACAAACGGGGGGTCAGATGCCCACAAAAACGGAAATAGCAGAGATGTTTATGCGGCTGGAATCATCTCTTAAAGGGGAAATGACAAATATTCGGGAGGATCTGAGCCAGATTTTGAAAAGGGTGGAAGAAACAGAGGAAAGAGTAGAGTCTCAAGAAAAAGAGATACAGACCCTTAGAGAACAAATAAATAAGATCCAAAGAGAGCAGAGAGAGATAAGGTACAGAATAGAAGATCAAGAAAATCGCAATAGAAGAAAAATCTAAGAATACGAGGGCTACCGGAAGCTGTACCAGATGAGGAGTTGCAAAAGACTCTTAACATAATATTCGGCCCCTTATTAGGAAAAGCAGGCAGAGAAGGGGTCAAAATGGAGAGGGTGCACAGGATATCAAAACCTAGCCACCTGGGAAAGGACATACCGAGGGATGTAATTGCTCGCTTCCATAATTATAGAGATAAAGAAGAGGTGTGGCAGAATATGAGATCAGGACATAAGATTACTTTTGAAAAAGCTGAGATAAAAATATTCGCAGACCTGGCAAGGGAAACACGTTCCAGGAAAAAGGCACTTAAACCATTACTAGAACAATTAAAACAACAAGGGTGCCAATATTCATGGGGATTCCCAGCGTGCCTAATAGGTAAAAAGGATGGGAGGTCAGCAAGACTGAAGTTCCCAGAGGAGACAGAGGGATTCTGCAGGAAACTGAGCCTACACTTACCCGACATGCCAGGATGGATGGATAGGGAAGAGCAAGAGATATTAATACCTTCGCTCGTTAATGTAGGGAGCCATACAGGAAAGGGTCCACCGATCCAAAACTATA
>BLSH010014532.1:80794-94418 GCA_018402905.1 Glandirana rugosa | reverse complement strand
AAGAAGGAAATAAAGTAAATTATCTCCCTGCTTTAAACGACATATATTAGGACAAGAACAACGACAATAAAAATTGAGGGTTTATAAAATAAAGGAGGTATAAGGTAAATTTCCCCTTTAGAGAAACCTCGAGTGAGGAAAGGACACGGGGACGGAAATAGTGATCTCGGAGACAACACTATTTGTGCTGGCCCTGGAGCCACTACTTGCAGTGATAAGGAACCACAAGGAAATAAGAGGTTTTAAAGTAGGGGAGGAGGAACATAAGGTCGCTGCATATGCAGGCGACCTATTAATCTATATTAGTAGACCAAGGGAAACCATCCCCAAATTATTGGAAGTGATTGGGAATTATGGAGAAATATCGAATTTCAAGATCAATCGCTGCAAGTCAGAGGCTCTAGTGATAAAGGCAGGGGCACAGGAAAGGAGTGAGCTCCAAAGAGATTTCCCCTTTAAATGGAATATGGAGGAAATAAAATATTTGGGAGTTAAAAATAACAGCAACAAGAACAGGATTATATACAGCAAATTTCGTCCCTCTATTAAATGAAATAAAGGAAGAAGTGAGGAGGATAATGTACAGGTCAATGTCTTGGATAGGACGAATAAATGCGGTCAAGATGATTATACTACCAAAAATAATATATAAAATGCAGATGTTGCCAATCCATATTCCACAAGAGTTCTTCCAGATCATAAAGAAAATAGCAACAAGGTTCATATGGAAAGGCCAGAAACCAGGAATAAAAATGTCAGTACTGAACAGGGAGAAAAAAAGGGGGGGGGATGGCCCTACCGAATATAAAAAAATATTATAAAGCAAATATTATGGCACGGGTGATAACATGGGCACAGAAAGAGGGAGGGAAAAAAATGGGTCACACTAGAGAGTAGAATATCCAAAACACAATTAGAGAAGATAATATGGATCCCACCAGAGTTTAGAAGGTTGGATGGTAACACAAACAAGATTACACATAACGCACTGAAAATATGGGATGACACAATGAAGAGGGGAAAATGGGAATACAATTCACCACTCACTCCACTTTGCGGAACGGACTATTTCCCGCCGGGGCAAGAGAAGTGGGCGGGAAAATGGATTAAAGAAGGAACATTAAAATTAAGGGATATAATGAACAGAGGGGTAATTAAATCACTAGATGAGTTACAACAAAGCGATAAGTTCAGTAAAATAGACACGTGGAGGTATGGACAACTAGAACACTTCGTGGCGGCGCTTCCTCAACCAGTGAAATCAGAAAAGGACCTTACACCAATAGAGAAATTATGTGAGACAACAAAAAAGAGAGGAGGAGTCTCCAATATGTATAAAATAATACTGGCATTAGAAGAAGAGAGACCCCCATATATGGGAAAGTGGGAAATGGAACTAGGATCACGAAAGACTAACCGGCAGTGGGAAAGGATAATATCTAGTATTGATGGAACCGCAGTGGATAACCAGACCAGAGAGATGAATTATAAATGTATGGCCAGATGGTACTTGACCCCAAATAAAACAGCTAACTACCAAAAGGAAGGAACGGACCATTGTTGGCGAGGATGTAAGATAAAGGGTACAATGGCACACCTGTGGTGGGATTGCCCTGTGATAAAAAAATACTGGGATGATACAAGAGAAATAATAGAGCAGATTACAAATGAAAAAATAGAAGCAGACCCCTGGGTGTGCCTTTTCCACGGTGGTTCGGGTCCTATTAAAAAATATATGAGGACGTTAGTCCCGACTCTCCTAAACGTAACCAAAAGTTTAATCCCGAAATGGTGGAATAAAAAGGAGCACCCGGCTTTAGATATATGGTGCAATAGGGTGGATGGGGCAGCCAACATGGAGAGATTAAAATATTCAGAAGAAGAGGAAGAAGACATTAAGGGAAAAAAATGGGAGGAGTGGGCCAGATTCAAAAAAACAAAAAAATATGGGGAAATAATGAAAGCAAGACTGGAATAGGACCGGTAAAGGGAAGAGACTCGGAAGACCTGAGGGGAGGGGGAGAGGGTGGTGGGGGAGCGGGGGGGAGGGAAAGGGGGGAAGAAATAAAGTAGTAAGATAAGGGACACAGTGATGTGGAAGTATATGGATTATCTTGATTTTCTTAAATAAAAGCAGAAAGACCACTATGATGTGATTAAAGCCTGGACACAGCATGAGAATAAAAGCTGAATTAAAAGGGGTCCAGGAAAATCAGCTGATGTGGAAAAAATAAAAAATAAAAAAAAAAAAATAAAGCTGTGGCCTCACCCTATTTCCAACTTAATCAGCCTTTGTATCTTTTTGGAGGGGCAAGGATTTGTTACAATACTTGGTCAAAACGTGCATGTGCTTCTCAGCAGTCATGTATAGTTTACACCGTGTACACTGGTCTGTAATGAAATGCCATAAACCTGACTTCAGACATCATCTTTTTCTAGACATGTCCCCCTGATTGCTTTCATTTCTGGCACACATCCATAGTTACACTATATTATTAGCAAATGATATCTTACTTTCTAAGAAACCCCTCTGTCTTTTCATATATGCAAGCCAAGTGTCATGGATTATTACATGCAGAAGAAAACTCTAAGGCTGGATTCACACCAGTCCGGTGCGAATTCCAGCCTGTCTGCTGCCGGGAAGGGGCGGAGCCACAGTTCGGCGGCTCCTGTCCATTCCCACAGCGCAGCAGCTGCGGTGGGAGGGAGGGGGAGGGGCCACGAGAAGGGAAAATATCCCCGTTCAGTGCGGAGTGCATCTCCGTGTTAGATGCCCTCCCATTGAACACAACGGGCTGGGAATTCACACCGCATTGCACAAAAAACGCACATGTTTTTTGTGCAATGCACAGGACATATGTGAACTGGACACATTGAAAACAATGTGTTTTCAAGTGTCTTGCGAATTGGAATGCGGTTTAAGCCGCATCCAATTCGCATAGGTGTGAACTCAGCCAAACTTTCTTAGAAGTAATATGTTTTAATAGGATTTACTGGGATATTGATGATCCTGTCTACAATTAAATTGGTCATTATAATCATTTATATAAGACCGCACATCAAAAACTTTTTCAGGTGTAGCCATGTGCCCCCTCAGGGATGGCTGGTAGTTGTGGTTCACCTTCTGGCTGCCCTCAATCCCACCATATCTCACGCATCCGGAGTCACTGAAAACTCTTGTTTTTGTTTGTTTTATTTAGGGGATTAACTTGGATGGGGAAACGGGGTGACTGTGGGATGCCCCAAAGAATTGCTTTAGAGGACCACCTATATACACGACCGTATATACAACTCTACTTCCTCCAGCACTTCACTTGCAGACCCTTACTCCTCTCACTTCTCTCCAGTACTTCACTTTGCAGAGCATTACTCCTCTCACTTCTCTCCAGCACTTTACTCATTTCCTGACCTGAAGGTAAATTTATCAGGCTCACATTACTCCTTTCTCTTTACCGCAGCTAGCACATGGTGAGGCCTGCACTCAGTCAGCAGGACCTCCAGACCACCCATCACAGGCCAGGGTCAAGGACCCCTCAAATGTAGCTTAGTATGTTGGTGTTAGCTGGGCCTTTGATGGACTACAACTCCCAGCCCATCCCTCTTCCAGGCCACACTGGCCTGCTTGCCTCTCAGTGACACACCTTCCCCTGACTGACCTCTGCAGACTGTCCACTATTCCCCTCCCAGCCTGCTCCAGCCTTCTCCTCCATCTCCCAGGGTCTGTCATTCACCGACTCCAGTGGATACTTGAAAGTGTCCTCAGTAGCACCTCTGCTGTTCTCCTGTTTTCCTGTGCTGCTCCAGGAATCAACTCCACTCCTGGCTGCACCCGAACCTCCAGGCCCCAAGGTCACCCCCCAGACTGGGGGCTCCCTCCTGGGTAGAGGCCTGCACAGCACCTCTGCTACATCTTCACCACTTCCACACAAACTCCCCTCCCCCTGCCGGGCAGATCACAGTATTTAAGGAGGCCTGCCCCCTGCCAATCTCAGATGGGGATTAGTCAGGGCTCCTTAACATACACAAAAATTGACACCTCCCCATCCATCCCCCCTTCCAGCACTTTCTGGAACCAAGGGGAGGAGTATCCAAGGGGTGCCCCTCTCTGCAATCTCCAGCCACTCCCCTGCCCAGATCAAAACATTCAGGCCTGCAATTTACATCAGGCCTGACTACATTTTGCCTCTCCTAGCAAAGAGACCTCTACAAAAACGCCTACACTTTGGGGGCGCTACACAGGCTTTTGATTCTTGTTAGCAAACCTTACTTAGTTGACCGATACAAGTTCTATTTTTTTATTTCATATCACATGTAATTAGGGATCAGATAAAGCGCATCCCTTAGTATTGCAGCCGATGGTTGTCTTTGTTTATCTTTAGATTTGTATGACCATATCATGGGGTCAATTCACCAAGAGTTAAATAACGGCCAATAAAATGCAGTAAAATTGCACTTGCGGTAAATCAGTTTTGAAAGTGCAATTCACTAAGAATTTGACGTTAAATAACGAATGGGGTATTTGTTTGACTGAGCGCCCCCTTGTGATGTCACTAACCAGTGCATGCTGGGTCAGTGACGTCACAAGGGGTGGGGCCTACCAGGTGACTTCACCAGGCAGCCCCGCCCATTACCTATTTAAGAACTTTCAACTGCGGAACCTGCAGTAAGCAGTCAGCCTTTGTTGACGGCGGAGCATTTTTCTTTTTTTTTTCTTTTTTCAGGTCCGGCGGTGGCGTTGTCGGCGTCGTGATTGATGATGGATCTACAAACTGGGCTGCATGCTCGGATAAGGGTCTGGTATGCATTTTGGAGGGGACCTCACACTGTTTTTTTTTTTTAATTTTGGCATGGGGCTCATCTTAAAATCCATACCAGACCCTAATGGCCTGGTATGCATTGCACTTTTTTTTTATTATTTTTAATTGCCGGAAATATTTTACATTGAGCTGTCATCCATTGTTAAGGACCCACTCCTTAGCATTCAGCTATGGGGGGGGGGGGGGCCCACACTGTTTCTGACAAATACTGCATGTGATACCGCCAGCAAAACCCTCGTGATAAATATCACTTTTTTTTTACTCTCTGTTCCATATGTGAATTGGACAGCATATTTTTTGGACGATATTTACGGGCACATTTTTTCACATTGCTTTAAATACCTCATAATCTTTATTTTTTTTTCTTTTTGTGAATTGGACTTTATTTACTGCATGCAATAATTTATGCAAATGAGCTCATGTGACTGTGTTATCGCATGCAGTAAACGTTAGTGAATTGACGCACATGTTACCTTCCCAACAAAACCCAAGAAATGCATAAAGGGAACACGTAGTACATTAACCAGTTGCCAATCAGCCCACGTACATTTACTGCGGCAGGTCGGCTCTCCTATGCGAACCGACGTACCTGTATGGTGTGCATGTGCCAATGACATCGGCACATGCAGATACAGGGAATATCTCCTAAACTGTGAAAGTTTAGGAGATATTCTCGGGACCTACAGGTAAGCCTATAATAAGGCTTACCTGTAGGTAACTGCTGTCAAGTTGTTACTGCATGAATATAGTTCATTTTGTGTATTTCTATGCTTTCACACAAAGGGCAGAGCTCCTTTTCTGCAGCCATTGTATGGGTTTCACTAGTGTTGAATTATAAAGAAAATAACAGAAATATATATTAGTTCTACTGGCAGGATCAACAGCTATTTACAACATGTTCCACTGGGTACTTACATCACATATGCGATTTTATAGTTTCAGCACAGACATGTTAAAGCAGAACTTCAGGCACAAACATATATATATCCTTCAACAAACTTAAGGGTGCGCCTCTAAGTGCAGTAGTGTTAAAAACAAATTTATTAAAACAAGGTAAAAAACCTACTCACAAAGGTAGTATGCAGGTGAGCGTTGCAGTGTCAGCCACTGCTGGCTATAGAAGTCCTTGGAGATGAGCTGATGGGATGGAGCCCGGTCTGCCTGGCGATGGTGGGCTGGGAGGGAGGCGTCGGTGGTTCCCGGCGTCTCCTTCTCTAACTCTTGTTGGTTTGGCGCGAATATATATATCCTTACGGTAAACAAAAAGTTACCTATTGTGATTGAGTGTAAAATATTCAATTCAATTTGTAATTACTGCAAAATTAATCAATTAGTATATACCCTAGATATTTTAACCAGCAGCGTGCTTCAAGCAAATTTAAACTAGGGCGGCACTATTCTAATTAATAAATAAATATATGCACATTGAAGATATATAAAGTGCACTGTGCCTTAAACCTCATAAATAATATACTCAAATACATATGAATAAATCCACATAATACCACTAGCGCTTACTCTTATGATGCACAATAATATTGTAATAAGCATAATTATTAAATTAAAAACGGAAAAAGTCCATAAGCATAAAAAGCAAGTTAAAGTGACCAGTGCTTGAACTTCATAAAGTTCGGTGTTCATTGGTGAAAACACTCCTTGCTCCCCTCCTTTTTCACCACACTCACAGAATATAATGACCCTTTAGAAAAATTGGTCACAAGCGCTTTTTTGAAACAGCCTCCTGTTCCTGTTCTGTGTAGAAGGATACGCCACAGTTTCTCTCCGGTGTGCATGCATGTATGGGAAAATAAGAACCAAGGCAGCCTCTAATAGTGTAATGAAGTTTTATTTTTGAATCATAAAAACACTTAAAACTACTGACACAATACAGATGCTCGCACTACACAAGCCGAGAATGCTCAGCATTACTTCCTACATCCACCTGCATTCCATTGACTGGGAACACAAAAGCAGAAGTGACGCCAACAAGCCCCGCCCAACGCGTTTCCTCACCCCCCACCGCTTATATAGCTTCAGCCACTATTAACCCATTAATTGGAAACAAATGAAATGTCACTTCTCGTTTTGTTATCAAATGCCTATAGATAAATGACATTAATCGTGGGCCCTCTATTTCATATAATACCCTATGCTCCTCATTCCTTAAGGAGTCTCGCATAATCTTAAGAGGAACTCTAAACCATATATTTACTATTACTGGAGCCCAGTGGCGGCTGATGAAATTTTAGGATGGGGGGGGCGCCAGACCCCGCCCTTCCTTTTTGCCCCCCCACTTCTCATAAGACCCACCCCTTATAGATCTCACCCATTGTGTCAGGAGTATACAGTCCACTGCTTAAAAACCAACTCACAGTAGGTGGACACTGCAGTGCAAGTAATATGATGTAACGGTACCCGCTTACCGTACAGGTATGTCAACAAGACTGGACAACAATACCAAAAAGTATTCCCCAAGAAGGGGAACAAACCAAAGCTTGTATGTGACAAAATTCTGGGTACACTGAATTATGCAAATAATAATTTTTTGATAATAAAAAATTGTACTGCATTCACCCCCCCCCTCCTCCCTACCCCTCCCTGCCTGACCCCTTCCCCACTCCTCCTTCCACCTACCACACTCTCTCCTACATAACGAGACGCACCTGATCACCTTCACCTCGGGACACTGGGCATGAAGACACCTTGAAATACTCTCTCCCCGTTGATGAAAGAGAGAGACTGCAGACACTACAGGCTCATCCCAACTCTACACTAACATTTTTCAACCAGACACCAAATTATTTAGTCAAAGAATAATTCTAGCATCTGTAATATACACGGACCTGAGTCTAACCCACTCGAGAAGATGATGTTCAACAGATGTGAGCCCAGGTGACCATGAGCTGTCTAGGTACTAAGGTATTTATATGCTATCCTATTGGTCAACCTCTATGTACAATAACTTTCTCTCTCTTGGAATCCTACTTGGTTCCAAACACCTATTGTGTTAATATGTTTTGTTATTGTCAGAATACAATGTGCCTAATTTCCCGATATGTGATTCTCTACAACGGTGTGATTTCGTTACGCTGTACCACCTTTGTATCCTGTTATTTCTAATAAAACTTTTATTGGAAAAAATTGTAGCATTAAAAATCCATTGTCCAAATATGTGGAGGAGCCCTACCATGGGGGGACACCCTCTAGACAAGCAGAGAATGAGCAGGGAACATGGATACACAAACAATGACAAGGGACAAACAGATGGTACATAAAACAATAAAAAAACATCCGGACGCCAGATGGAATTGTAACAACCGTGCCACATGGGAAAATCCCAAATGTGTTATCAATGATAGAATCTAAGTGGCACGGTATGTTGCAATCACCCCTGGTGGCTCGAGTGGGGAGAGATATTATTGGAAGCGGCAGGAGGCAACATATGTGCCGTGGGGCCTGTGCTAGAGAAGCGTAGCTGCCATGGGGATGTGCGGGAAGTTGGCAGAACGAGTCATCTAGCAAAGTGGTTGCACAGCATCACTGGCCATGTGTGGCAATAGTGATGGAGTGGGGAAGGGGGGCTACACCCATGACTGGTCCGTGGCTTGATGGAAATGCTGGTGTAGGACCTCCAATTGTGGCTGTGGTAAGCTAGTTATGCAGAATGGCAAGATGAAGTATAGTGCACCAGCAGTAACCACAGGGTGGGCGGTAAGTGAATAAGTCTTGCATGTGAAGGTGTGTGCACAATGGCGCTTGGCTTACCACCCTTCAAGCTGGCTCCAGTACTGTCCAAATGCTGCACTCCTTCGTGATCTGGCAGTCACAGTGACATCCTGGGCTTCCCCAGTGGAGTGCTTCCTGGTAGGCGGTGGGTTCCCGGCATCATCCAACAGAAGTTGCAGCTGCGCACTGATCACCAGCCTTCATACTCTCCACGCCGTCAAGGCTTCTGGAGTGATTGCTGGCATCACAGGCGGAAGTGACATCAACGCATTTCGCAAATGGAATGCGTAGCTTCATCTGGACGCTTCTGTAGCACAGCACAGGCCCCATGGCACATACTTGCCTCCTGCCCCTTCCAACATTATCTCTCCCCACTCGAGACACCAGGGGTGATTGTAACATACCATGCCACTTAGATTCTGTTGTTGATAACACATTTGGGATTTTCCCATATGGCACGATTGTTACAATTCCATCTTGCGTCCGGACGGTTTTGTATTGTTTTAGTTACCATCTGTTTGTCCCTTGTCAGTGTTTGTGTATCCATGTTCCCTGTTGTCTAGAGGGTGTCCCCCCATGGTAGGGCTCCTCCACATATTTGGACAATGGATTTTTAATGCTACAATTTTTTATTATCAATAAATTATTATTTGCATAATTCAGTGTACCCGGAATTTTGTCACATAAAAGCCTTGGCTTGTTCCCCTTCTTGGGGAATACTGTTCAGTATACAGCCCAGCATCACTAGATAGGGAATACAGCATTGCCAGATAGGAGTATATACAACATCACCAGATAGGGGTATATGCAGCATCACTAGAGGAGTATATACAGCATGACCAGAGGAGTATATACAGCATCACCAGAGGAGTATATAGCATCACCAGAGGGGTATATACAGCATCACCAGAGGGGTATATACAGTATCACTAGAGGAGTATATACAGGCATCAGCAGAGGGGTATATACAGCATCACCAGAGGGGTATATACAGGCATCACCAGAGAGGTGTATACAGGCATCAGCAGAGGGGTATATACAGATATCACCAAAGGAGTATATTCAGCATCACCAGAGGAGTATATAGCATCACCAGAGGAGTATATACAGCATCACCAGAGGGGTATATACAGGCATCAGCAGAGTGGTATATAGAGGCATCACCAGAGGGGTATATACAGTATCACCAGAGGGGTATATACAGGCATCACCAGAGGGGTATATACAGCCACCACCAGAGGAGTATATACAGGCATCACCAGAGGGGTATATACAGGCATCACCAGTGGAGTATATACAGGCATCAGCAGAGGGGTATATACAGGCATCCCCAGAGGAATATATTCAGCATCACCGGAGGAGTATATAGCATCACCAGAGGAGTATATACAGCATCACCAGAGGGGTATATACAGGCATCACCAGAGGGGTATATACAGGCATCACCAGAGGAGTATATACAGGCATCACCAGAGGGGTATATACAGGCATCACTAGAGGAGTATATACAGGCATCAGCAGAGGGGTATATACAGGCATCACCAGAGGAGTATATACAAGCATCAGTAGAGGGGTATATACAGGCATCAGCAGAGGGGTATATACAGGCATCACCAGAGGAGTATATACAGGCATCACCAGAGGAGTATATAGTATCACTGGAGGGGTATCAGCATCCATCTATCCCCCTGCCACGGGACTCGCGGCACTGACAGTACTCCCCCCTGGGCAGTCAGTACATCAAAGTCCTGCACTTACCCCATCTAGGAGTGGGCAGCAGACATCGAGCGGTGTCCGGTGAGCAGGGAGCGGTGTCCGGTGAGTGGGGAGCGGCTTGCCTTCGGCTGTGTATCCCCCTCCTCCGAGAAAGGCATCAAATAGGATTGCCTGTCTTCTCCGCCAATTGGGAAACCGGTAACATACCGGTGCTTCCTGATTGGCGGAGACTGGTTGAGTGCTAGAAAGGCAAATGTTCATTTGCCTTTCTAAGGGCTCGTGGTGGCACACTCTGCGCCACAAGCCCCACTATTTTGAAGCCTATTAGAGCTCTAATGAGATGCTTCAAAGAAACCCCCGCCGTGGTAATTCATGCGGCCGGCACCTCAAAGGGGCCAGCCGCATGAATTAGAGGGTGGTCGTGGGCGGCCAGGGATAGACTCATGCTATGCATGAATCTATCTATAGCATAGAGGGGGTGGCGAGAACACCCTGGAGCCGATTAAAGTGGTAATGTGGCAATCCAATATATTTCCTGCTCATTAAAGGAGCCTCATACCATCCTGAAGGGGAACTCCAACTTGTAATTAGCGATCACAATCCAAGGATAGTACAAATTAAACAGGTTGTCAATTAGATGCAATGCGCCTTATTCAAATACACATAAAAACTAAAAACAATTAAACAAAAAAGAGATAAAAGTTGAATAAAAATGAAAAATCCCTAAAACTACACTCTAATATAATATTAAAGGGATTTACCCCAGTAAAACCGACCCCCTTTATTATATTCATGAATATGGCACAATAAATTATGTTACACATTTCTTATAGACAAGATGCGAGCATGAACAGCATACTGAAGGCCCTTTGAACTTCCTATAGGGAAAGGGAGCCTTGACTGCTGGAAGCTTGGCATCTATGTAGGTGTCAACCTAAAACAGGGAGGTTAAGTGGCTCCATTAGGATTGACCACTAAGACGTGCGGGCACTGGGTGGAGCCTGCACTCTAGAAAAAGGCTACACAAGGACACGTCCCCCTACTCTAAAGAGATTGAAACATCACAAGAGTTAACCACCCTCCCGCCCGTTGTGAGTTTTTCTCACACTTTATTGGCGTTTTTTTACCTTGCCAGCGATTGATATTGCTTTATGGGCTATGCCCTCAAGTTTAATTTTGGGGTTTAATGCCTGTCTTGCACTAACAGGCCTCTTAGGCTATCTGTGTTTTCTTATGGATGCTCATGGTATAACTGTGACTGGAATTGCTATGTGGTACTTTAAATGTTGTTACATTTGGAAAGTTCAATAAAGCTGTGGCCTCGCCCTATTTCCAACTTAATCAGCCTTTATATCTTTTTGGAGGGACAAGGTTTTGTTACAATACTTGGTCAAAATGTGCATATGCTTCTCAGCAGTCATGTATAGTTTACACCGTGTACACTGGTCTGTAATGAAATGCCATAAACCTGACTTGAGACATCATCTTTTTCTAGACATGTCCCCCTGATTGCTTTCATTTCTGGCACACATCCATAGTTACACTATATTATTAGCAAATGATATCTTACTTTCTAAGAAACCCCTCTGTCTTTTCATAAATGCAAGCCAAGTGTCATGGATTATTACATGCAGAAGAAAACTCTAACTTTCTTAGAAGTAATATGTTTTAATAGGATTTACTAGGATATTGATGATCCTGTCTACAATTAAGTTGGTCATTATAATCATTTATATAAGACTGCACATCAAAAACTTTTTCAGGCTTTCGATTTTTGTTAGCAAACCTTACTTAGTTGACCCATACAAGTTCTATTTGTTTATTTCATATCACATGTAATTAGGGATCAGATAAAGCGCAATCCCTTAGTATTGCAGCCAATTGTTGTCTTTGTTTACCTTTAGATTTGTATGACCATACCATGGGGTCAATTCACCAAGAGTTAAATAACGGCCAATAAAATGCAGTAAAATAGGGCTTGCGGTAAATCACGGAGAATTTGGCGTTAAATAAAGAATGGGGTGTTTGTTTGACTGAGCGCCCCCTTGTGATGTCACCAACCAGTGCATGCTGGGTCAGTGATGTCACAAGGGGCGGGGGCAACCAGGTGACTTCACCAGGCAGCCACGCCCATTACCTATTTAAGAACTGTCAAATGGCGGAACCTGCAGATGCAGATGCAGGTGTACTATGGTCATATTTCTCTCAGTACAGGTTTCCGTCAAGGTGTATTTAGTGGAATTTTGGGCTACAGCACAGTTGCAGTGTTTGTATTAGCAGTTCATTCATTCCAGCTCAGCTCTTCATACTAGACCCTACTCCTTGTCTTACATAGTTACATAGTCAGATTGAAAAAAGACACAAGTCCATCTAGTTCAACAAAAAGAAAAACCCAGAAAAATTACATATAACCATACAATCCCTTATAAAATCATTCACCCACAGTTGATCCAGAGGAAGGCAAAAAAAACCCCAGCAAAGCATGATCCAATATGTTGATCATATCTCCCTTAATCTCCTCTTCTCAAGAGAGAATAAATTCAGTTCCTCTAATCTTTCCTCATAGCTGAGCTCCTCCATGCCTCTTATTAGTTTGGTTTACCTTCTCTGCACTTTCTCCAGTTCCCCAAAATCCTTTTTGAGAACTGGTGCCCAAAACTGAACTTCATATTCCAGATGAGGTCTTACTAATTATTTGTACAGGGACAAAATTATGTCTCTATCTCTGGAGTCCATACCTCTCTTAATACAAGAAAGGATTTTGCCTGCTTTAGAAACCGCAGCTTGGCATTGAATGCCATTATTAAGCTTATGATCTACCAAAACTCCCAGATCCTTCTCCACTATGGATTTCCCCAGTTGTACTCCCCCTAGTATGTATGATGCATGCATATTCTTAGCCCCCAAATGCATAACTTTACATTTATCTACAGGGTGGGCCATTTATATGGATACACCTTAATAAAATGGGAATGGTTGGTGATATTAACTTCCTGTTTGTGGCACATTAGTATATGTGAGGGGGGAAACTTTTCAAGATGGGTGGTGACCATGGCGGCCATTTTGAAGTTGGCCATTTTGAATCCAACTTTTTGTTTTTTCAATAGGAAGAGGGTCATGTGACACATCAAACTTATTGGGAATTTCACAAGAAAAACAATGGTGTGCTTGGTTTTAACGTAACTTTATTATTTCATGAGTTATTAACAAGTTTCTGACCACTTATAAAATGTGTTCAATGTGCTGCCCATTGTGTTGGATTGTTAATGCAACCCTCTTCTCTCACTCTTCACACACTGATAGCAACACCGCAGGAGAAATGCTAGCACAGGCTTCCAGTATTCGTAGTTTCAGGTGCTGCACAT
>BLSH010014532.1:18259-73378 GCA_018402905.1 Glandirana rugosa | reverse complement strand
GTTTTAACCCCGTTTTTACGTAGTGTTCTTGTGGTGAACGCAAAGACCACGTCGAGGTAACTTCGAATACCGTACGTTTTGCGTTTGACGTCACTCTTTTTTTCAGGGTTTGAGAAAGGTTTTTTGCGTTTAGGCGCTTTGCGTGTCTACACTAAATGTAGGTATCCTTTGGTACAAATTACCTGACTTCATGCAAAGTCGTTTGACGTTTAGCGCCATTTTTTACGTATCCACACTTGGATCCGAATCTATCCTTGCAGTTAAAACTTTCTACTATGAATCTTTGTATCTTTGTATCTTTTCACTGCCGTCTTTTTCTGACTCATCAGGTAGCTCAGACGGGGAACTACCAACAGAGGTTGTGAGACAGTCAACAGTAAATGGCTTCAAACATGCTTGGGATAAACATAAATCTATAGTCAGACAACAAGGTTAATGTAAAAAAAAAAAAAAAAGTATAAATAAATAAATAAATAAATAAAAAGGGGCAGACTCGATGGACTACTCAGTCTTTTTCTGCCGTCACTTTTCTATGTTTCTATGTTTCTAAGTATCATCTTTCAAAATTGACGTTCCTATCTAAGCCTAGGTTCACACCTATGCATTTTTTACCGCGATTTGCAGTTTGCTGAAACGTACTTCAGTCCATTAAACATGGTTTCCTATGGATGTAAATCACATCTGTGCGTTTCGCGGATTTGCGTTTTTTGGAAAGAGTTTGGGACTTTTTTTCTCACTGCAGTTTGCGTTTTGCATGCCATAAGCTTCAATGGAGCTGCACCAGAAACGCAAGTGGTGTTCTTGTGATGCATTTTTGCCCCAATTTTGCTGCTATTTGCGTTTTTAAATCTGCCTAGCAACAAATCCCCCCCCCACAAAAAAAAATAAAAAAACGCAAAACACAAATTGCTGCAAAATCGTGGTAAAAACGCTGTAAAATTGCGGTAAATTGCTGTAAAAAAGCAGGAAAAAACACGGAAACCACAACCGCATAGGTGTGAACTTAGCCTTAGTGAATGCTGGTGGCTGTCCTTGCCCAACAAACAGAACCAGTGGTAGAGTTAGTTTAGCATACATCTATGCAGTATCATGCACCTGGACTAGCACTACTTCTGAGAGTCCATCAATGGCTGCCTCTAATACTTAAAGTGGAGTTCCTCCCACCAATTTTTTTTTTTATTTCCTGCTTCCCCTCTGGCTGTAGACATAGTATACATGTCAATCCTATTTGCTGTATCTATTTATTTTTATGAATTTATCTTACTTTGTGTGTCCTGGGCGATTCCATCTTGCTTGTTGGCGCTCTTCCTGGATAAGGTGCATGGTGGATAGCCGCCATGCACCGCTCGATCTCGCGCATTGTAACCCGGCTGTATAGTCGAAAGTGTATCTAGTTCCCATAACAATGGGCAGCGAAGGAGGAATGTCCCGCCCCATTGTTATGACAACAAAGATAAGCAATCTATCGCATATAAAACAAATGCTGCCCACTGACTCCTTTGAAATGATGACTCACATCTCCCAGGAGCACAGGCGAGGCAGGAAGTGACACAGAGCGCCGCGGACCAGGAAGTGGCAGATTACAGGGGACCACATACAACAGGGCACCAAAGCCTCGTACACAGGGTGCGATGGTCATACAACACCGATCGTTAGTATGTGTGATTACAACAGTCGACATGCGATGGTCATACAACAGAAGTTGGATGAACAGACTAGAAAACTTTTGTTGTACAACAAGGCGTTGTATGACTGTTGACTCGTGTGCAAAACACGCATGCTCAGAAGTCAGGAACGCCCAAAAGTGTCCGTTCGTGTTCCTAATTAACAAATCACATGCACCTGAACTTCTTCTCGTAACACGTCACTACGCTTGTTGAAGCTTTGTTGTACGATTATTTGACTCATGTCAGTACGCTAGACACAACAGCCAACAGCCGATTTTGGGCAAAAGTTGAACGTGCGGTCGTACGACCGTCACACCGTGTGTATGAGGCTTTAGAGTGAGTAAAAAATGTTTTTTTTTGCCCAAATGTTGTTGCAATTGATTATATGACTTTAAATATATAAAGATTGTTTTGTGGGTGGAACTCTGTTTTAATGGCAGCCTTGGTTGTTCAAAGAATCAGTTGCTCTGGAAAGTTTTCTTAAACTTAAATTGGAGTTCCACCCAAAAGTGGAACTTCCACTAATCGGACCCCCCCTCCAGGTGTCACACTTGACACCTTTCGGGGGGGGGAGAGGACATCTGTCTTTGGCAGGTGTCCTTTTCCACACATCCGGGAGCTCAGGCCGGCAGCCGCTGATGTCAGCAGCCCAAGTCCCTCCTCCCTCTGCTACTGCCCACCGGGGCGCCCAGCGTGGAGCTGTAATGCTACATGTCCGGGTTCCCTTACCCACAATGGACACGGCTGCACCCGACCCCCGATCCGAAGTTCGGCAGCAGGTGCCAACATCGCTGGACTCCAGGACAGGTAAGTGTCCTATTATTAAAAGTCAGCAGCTACAGTATGTGCAGCTCTTGACTTTTATTTTTTTTAGTTCTAGGCGAACCTCCGCTTTAAGTACCAGTTCAGTTCCAAGTGTATGGATATACAATATAATATTCCACCACTGAAAATGAACAAGCTGTGCATGGACAGCATAAATGTCATTGATGAAGAATAAGAGCACGTTTGCAGTTTACTGGCCAGAAAAGCGGTAGTCTGGTAGGTAACATGATGTGTAGGTAGCTGTGTGAAGCTCTCCGCAATGTGCCACCCCAGGATATTGTCTATATATCTAAGCAGAAATCCAGCCAAGGCGATATGGTAAAAACTTATATAAAGCATTAAGCTAACACATTGTTGTATAAATCAGCAACCTAAACCCATGTTAATCTTAATGCTAAGAATGTACAATATTTATAACTTAAAGTCAGGGCAGGGCATCAGTCCTGATCAGATATGATGACATGCTAAGGAGTAGCTACACTCAAGTCACATTTTTATTTACAGGTTACCTCATTTGCTTGACTGCAATGTTTTTCATTAAAAGGGTTATTATTCTTATTATTATTATTATTATTATTATTATTCTCAAACTGCCTTGGGATTTTGTTATGTGACTAGTTTACATACTTACAATGTTTAAATCAATTTTATTATAAACCAAACTCTTATTAAATAAACCATTGCCCCTGACATAGACATATATGAATCTCACTTGTTTTCCATTTACTGCTAAAAACTGAAGTCATTCACACTAGGTCAACTAGGGTCCTGAAATGCGGTTATCTTTTGTATTTATGTTAAATTGGAACAGATGATAACACAAAATTTACTGTCTCGTGAACAATAGTATAGAACACACCAGCTAATATATTTTAAAGCAGGCTTACAATGAACAACTGAAACGTCTATCATTAATATTTACAGAGTAAAATCTGAAGTGTGAAGTACTGTAGATTTACAATTGCACCTATCTTTCAGAAGAAGTATCAGTCGTAAAAAAGACAAAATGGTAATCCATTTTCATAAATGGTAATATATGGCGTTCTTGTGTCCTAAAATTAACTTTAATATTTTTTTTTTTTTTTTGCTGAATGTTACGCTTGATAAACTGTTGGGTAACTATCAAAGGATATAAAAAAGAGAACTACAACTATTTTATTCTACAGTGTCTCTGCTCTCAGAAAATATATAATGTTTGGAGGTTTTAACTAAACTTCAGGCCTTTAAATATGGTAAAAAAATGCTAAAATATCTTGGACTGTGAGAAGGTTAAACACTAGCCTGAACTAGTATGTGGCGACGATGTGCTGCAAATAAAGGGCAACTTTGCCTGTGTCAGCAAATAGTTTATGCCATTGACCCCCCCCCCCCCAAACAAAAAATGTAAAAAAAAAACCTAGCAAGACTATATTTAACCACATCAATACTGGGCACGAAAACCCCCTTCCTGTCCAGGCCATTTTTCAGCTCTCAGCGCTATCACATTTTGAATTACAATTACTCAGTCAAGCAACACTGTACCCATATGAAATTTGCATCCTTTTTTTCACACAAATAGAGCTTTCTTTTGGTGGTATTTAATCACTAGGGTTTTTTTTTTATTTTTTGTGCTATAAATAAAAAAAGATTGAAAATTTTGTGAAAAAATGCCTTTTTCTTTGTTTCTGTCATAAAATTTTGCAAATTAGTAATTTTTCTTTGTAAATTTTGGCCAAAAATTATACTGCTACCTATCTTTGGTAAAAATAACCCAAATAAGTGTATATTATTTGGTCCTTGTGTAAGTTATAGAGTCTACAAGCTATGGTGCCAATCATTGAAAATTGATCACATCTGATCACACCTTATATACTGACGGCCTATCTCATTTCTTGAGACCAACAAGCCAGGAAAGTACAAATACCCCCCAAATTACTCCTTTTTGGAAAGTAGACATTCCAAGGTATTTAGTAAGAGGCATGGTGAATTTTTTGAAGTTGTAATTTTTTCCCACAATTCTTTGAAAAATCAAGATTTTTTTTTCTTTTCTTTTTTTTTTTTCACAAAATTGTCACTATAACAGGTTATTTCTCACACACAGCATATGCATACCACAAATTACACCCCAAAACACATTCTGCTACTCCTCCTGAGTATGGCAATACCACATGTCTTTTTCACAGCCTGGCCACATACAGAGGCTCAACATGCAGGGAGCACCGTTAGGTATTCTAGGGACATAAATTACACATCTAATGTCATGACGACCTATCACATTTTTGAAGGCCCTGGAGCACCAGGACAATGGAATTGCCCATAAAATTACCCCATTCTGGAAAGCAAACACCCCAACAAATAATTTGAGGCATAATGAGTCTTTTTTCATTTTTTTCCAGTAGTTTTTGGAAAATGTGGGAAAAAAAGAAAACGCATTTTTTTTTTACACAAAGTTGTCCATTTATAAGATATTTCCAACACATAGCATGTACATAGCAAAAATGACACCCCAAGATACATTCTACTACTCCCCCCGAGTATGGCGATACCACATGTGTGAGACTTTTACAGGTGATGTTTATTCATGGGTGTGACGGTCACTGACAGGGGACTGGCAGTGGTCACTGACGGGTGACTGGCGGTGGTCATTGATGGGTGACTGGCGGTGGTCACTGATTGGGGACAGGTGTCTGGCGGTGGTCACTGACGGGTGACTGGCGGTGGTCACTGATAGGTGATGGGTGACTGGCGGTGGTCACTGATGGGTGACGGGTCTCTGGTGGTGGTCAGTGATGGGTGATGTGGTGTCTGGTGGTGGTCACTGATAGGAATCCATGCGTCCAGCATCGTGAAAGGGGCTGGGCGTATGGATAGGGGGGAAGCGGCAGGGATAGGGGGGCGGCGCCCATGCGCCCTTAATGCACGGGCCGCCACTGCTCCCAGCCCTTTAAGAATTCTAAATTCCAGGACACAGAGGCAGGCATTCAAGTCATGTGATGGCTGTGTGACTGTGTGACTGTCACAGCGCTCACATGTTCGGAAAGCTCCTGATCGCAAATAGGAATTTAGGCAAATAGGCTTTCTGGTTCCTGGCGGTAACTGTGCTGGCAGCATGCATGATGCATGCTCTCAGCACAGAATTGTTTATATTTTAGCCACATATATGCAGCCTCAAGCGTTAAAGCCCACCCACCAAGAGGCGGCATATATACATAAAGCTGGCAGGAAGCGGTTAATGACACTGCCTGTATATTCGGGGCATTGTCCTGCTGCAGAATAAATTAGGGGCCAATCATACACCTCCCTGATGGTATGGCATGATGGATAAGTATTATGTATTTCTCATAACTGTCTAATTAAGTTATGTATCACAATTGGGCCCTTATTTTGTATGGTCAGATTATTTTTCCAGCACTGCCTTAACCCTCTTGGGCATGGAGTTCACCAGAGCTTCACAGGTTGCCACTGGAGTCCTCTTCCACACTTCCGTGATGACATCACGGAGCTGGTGGATGTTTGAGACCTTGTGCTCCTCCACCTTCCATTTGAGAATGCATCGCAGATGCTGAATAGGATTTAGGTCTGGAGACATGCTTGGCCAGTCCAACACCTTTACCCTCAGCTCCTTTAGCAAGGCAGTGGTCATCTTGGAGGTGTGTTTGGGGTTGTTATCATGTTGGAATACTGCCCTGCGGCCCAGTCTCTGAAGGGAGGGGGTCATGCTCTGCTTCAATATGTCACAGTACATGTGGGCATTCATGGTTCCCTCAATGAACTGTAGCTCCCCAGTGCTGGCAGCACTCATGCAGCCCCAGACCATGGCACTTCCACCACCATGCTTGACTGTAGGCAAGACATTGGTACTCCTCACCTGGTTACCACCACACACGCTTAACACCATCTGAACCAAATACGTTTATCTTGGTCTCATCAGACCACAGAACATGATTCCAGTAATCCATGTCCTTAGTCTGCTTGTCTTCAGCAAACTGTTTGCAAGCTTTCTTGTGCATCATCTTTAGAAGAGGCTTCCTTCTGGGACGACAGCCATGCAGCCCAATTTGATGCAGTGTGCGTTATATGGTCTGAGAACTGACAGGCTGACCCCCCACCCCTTCAACCTCTGCAGCAATGCTGGCAATATGTCTATTTCCCAAAGACAACCTCTGGATATGACGCTGAGCATGTGCATTCAACTTCTTTGGTTGACCATGGTGAGGCCAGTTCTGAGTGGAACCTGTCCTGTTAAACCACTGTATGGTCTTGGCCACTGTGCTACAACTCAGTTTCAGGGTCTTGGCAATCTTCTTATAGCCTAGGCCATCTTTATGTAGAGCAATAATTCTTTTTTTCAGATCCTCAGAGAGTTCTTTGCCATGAGGTGCCATGTTGAACTTCCAGTGACCATTATGAGAGCAATAACACCAAATTTAACACATCTGCTCCCCATTCACACCTGTGACCTTATAACACTATCGAGTCACATGACACAGGGGAGGGAAAATGGCTAATTGGGCCCAATTTGGACATTTTGACTTAGGGGTGTACTCACTTTTGTTGCCAGTGGTTTAGACATTAATGTCTGTGTGTTGAGTTATTTTGAGGGGACAGCAATTTTACACTGTTATACAAGCTGTACACTCACTACTTTACATTGTAGCAAAGTGTCATTTCTTCAGTGTTGTCACATGAAAAGATAGAATAAACTATTTACAAAAATGTGAGGGGTGTACTCACTTTTGTGAGATACTGTATCTATATATGTGAGCACCACTCTCTCATCACTTTTTTAGAATCAGTAGATGGTGTATTCCACTTTAAAGGGGCAGCTACATTTTCTTGTTGCATTTCACTTATTTATTGTAAGATAATAAAGAGTCCCCCCATAGGGTTGGGTTTTTTAAGGCAGACCGAATATTTTAAACCATAATTTATATAAAATGTACACATTTATTATGTATACATTAAAATAATGCAATCACCGAAGTGAGCATCACATTTCGTTTATACAACACATAAAAACAAAAATATGTACGAATAATAGCAGTTGACGTATGCACTTTTCAGGAGCCCGACGCGTTTCAGGGTAAACCTTTATTCAGGGGCCGTGCTAGAGAAGTATATTCTATAATATGATATAATACACAAGTGTTTAGACATTATTCAAGAATAAGGCAGATACAGAAAACACCATTGGAGTGTGTTACAATGGGTACCTTAAAGAAGCGTCACAATGTTAGTATATATACCACATCAGCCTCACATGGCCGCATTGATGAGAGATCGATAGAAACCAACCCAGAAGAAAAATGGGTGGTCACCAGAATGTCGCTGCCACCAATTTGCCTCCACGGTCACCACTGAGCCTCAAATTACGCCAAGCCAAGTGTCCGATAGTCCCCACTGGGACTGATGATTCAGGTGAATTGATTACACCTGACTAGGTGGCTATCAGGGTGACCAAGAATCTATGAAAGAGGTAATAACAAAAACGATTTAGTCTCAAGCAAGTTCACCGGGTCCTTCAGAACAGACCCATGCATGCGCCATTGCACCTTTACCTGTGGCGGATGTCAATATTGCTGTTACATGGATACTCGAAAAAATGTATATCTTCCCAATGGGCAAAAATATACCCCAAGACATTATGCAAATTGCAGAACTGCTGGGGTCATTTATCTATTAACCTGCCAATGTGGTAGTTTCTACATTGGCAAGACAAAACTTTAGTTCTACAAAAGGGCTTATCGTCATATACAAAGCATGGCATCAGCCAATCCAGATCTCCCACTGGGTAGACACGTTAGATATCAACATGCCGGCCACTGTCCCAGGATCCAGTTCCTCATTCTTGATCGGATTCATCCCAATCCAAGAGGAGGAGACTGGAACAAATTACTCCTACAAAAGGAAACCTGGTGGATTGAGAAACTGGGGGCTACCTTGCCCCCAGGTTTGAACAACCAATCAAGCTTCCGCCCATTTTTAGAAGGTTTTTCCTCTGGGGGTTGCAAAAAGGAATGATTTTGGTCAACCATTAGTTTAAAAGGGTAGAGAGTGCCATAGATGTTGGGGAAAAATAAATGATAATATATTATCCAAAGCCACAGATGGATTCCAAGCATGGTGACACTGGCCTTTAAACCATGCAAATTACCATATTTTGATCCTAGTATGTACTGTGGGCTATCTGGGAGTCCTGGGGTGGTTTATTTGTTTATTTCGTTTATTTATCTGTTCATTTTTTGGCCTGTGATGATTAATTATCTAATCTATGATACACCATGGCACTATGTAACGTACTTACAGTATGTACAAGCATGTCTTTATCACTCTAAGATGTTTAATGCTTGATATGACTGTTTTGGTTTATATGCATTTAAACCTCATTGAGTTAGCTGTTGCCTTCTCTGCCTCCACAGCCCCCACCCGGCGCACCCAGCCCCCCGGTCCTATACATGGGCCTCGGGGGGCGCTCGGTTGGGGGCCTGTGGGATGAGGATGGAGGCTGGGCACATACTTAATTGCATCCTGGCCCTTTCGTCCTCTCCCGCTTGGTCGCCACCTTCTGCGTCGGTGGAGTGGGTGTGCATGGCCTTATCGGGTGGTAACATACGGTGGGGCCGTGCACGCCTACTTCGGGAACCTCGCTTCGCTAATCCCAGCTGTTCGAGCATGGCCCTGCCCATTACGCGGTGATCCGGCTGATGGGGAGCTCACATCATGGCGCATTTGGATGAGGTCATCGCACTGTCGGCCCGGATGCCGGCGTCTTTTTAAAGGTGTGGTTTAGTGCGTTTGAGTGAGCATTGCCACTCGACACATGTAACTCCGGGAGAGATTTGGTCCTTTTTGCCAGGTATGTAGGGAGCTTATCCCTGCTACTAATCGTTTTTTCAATGAGATGATTTCTGTCTTTGATAGATACTGCTGAGAAACTTGTAAGGTGTATGACTTTCCCCCAATAATGGAGCTTATTACTGACCATATGGGGGAACATATATAAGGGCCGTGTTTAGATTAAATGTCTTTCCACACTTGGGGAAATATAAATGCCCGGATGAGCAATTTTGCCCTAAGCCAGCATACTGTACAGCATGAGATATATATACACCTGAAGTTAGATTTAATGCGGTTTCTTTAACTTTGAAGGCTCTGGTAACAATTTAGATGGGATTACCCATATCAGATATTTTGACTCCCATGTGACGTATGTCTCTCATATATTCCTCCTGTAACAGTGTTCATGCGAAGATAGACATTGTCGGGCCACATAGTTATGGCGGCTTCCTCCCTTTTTCTAGAAAAGTGTTTAGATACTTTGTTTCATATTAAAGGGCTATTACACCTCAAAGTTGAACCATATGGTAAACTTACTCTATATCTTTAAAAGTAGAAATATATCTCCCTACTTTTATCTTCCATCAATAATATGGAAGAGGGGTGTTATATTTAGAGTTTTGACAAGACAGCAAAATGGGGGTTCCTCATTATTCATTTGTTTTGTTATTACCTCTTTCATAGATTCTTGGTCATCCTGATAGCCACCTAGTCAGGTGTAATCAATTCACCTGAATCATCAGTCCCAGTGGGGACATTATTTTAATGTATACATAATAAATTTGTACATTTTATATAAATTATGGTTTAAAATATTCGGTCTGCCTTAAAAATCCCAACCCTATGGGGGGACTCTTTATTATCTTAGATATCTAGTGAGGGATGATGGCAGTAGGGTTTCTTACCCGGGTGGTATAATTCAACAATCACTTATTTATTGAGTTGCTACACACTGGTATTTTTTGTTTCACTAACATTATAAATGTTTGCTTTTGGGATGTTGCAATGTAACACTCTGCTTCCTGTAAATATGAAATGCTTTTTCCCAGTGTGGGTGAAGATATGATATCCACGCTCAACTTCCAGCAGAACCCTCTTCTAAAAAAACAATAAAACCCTCTTCCAAAAAGATCCCTCAGCTAGCTTGCTTGCTTAATTTTGATCCTCTACAGTAGGCAAGCTAGAGCAAACATCCAAGGATATCTTTGCATTGTGGACTTTAAGGTCTTCCCCCAACTAGCTTTCATGAACGGATCACAAGGAGACCCTGCATCCTTTAAATGCTTTGGCTTATCAAAAATGGCTCAGAACCACTATCACTTTTGATCTTCTCCTCCAATGTTCACTGAACCTGTCTACGAGCCAACTACCACCAACTGCTCAAACTTTCCATGCTTCCAAAACCTTTCACAATTGCCTATATTAATTACAGTTAAAAAGAAGCAGTGTCCACCTGACCTTTTACAAACAGATCTGGTAAACACATTTTTCAGTGGTGGGGGACTAGTGGAGGATTAGTTTGAGACACCGCTCTAGTCAGTAAGCAGTGAGCAGCAGTAAATAAAATGTTGTTTGCTGGGTTTTTCTGGTTTTACTGTCTATTGCCTATAGCCTCTCTGCATTTAGGGTAGCCCATGTGGAAATCTGGTACTTTGTATAGTTTGATTTTAATCTTGTGTGTGTTGGGTAAAAATCTTTCCTTGTTTCTGACGTCACAACCAGTTGATATTCATGACTAATAAAACCCTGTCATCCACGATTATGCCTCAGCCCATAAGCCTCTACATATATACATTTCAGAACAAAAGCTGGATTTTAGTAAGACTGAATAAGAAATTAAATGGCGCCTCCTCTATACTTTCTAATCTCTTATCAACCAGCTGCCATCAATTTTGGTACATGTCCGAAAAAAACATAATTTTGTGTGTTGAGGTGCTAGTTATTAAAGTGTACACCATATATCTGATACATAAATCCACATCAGGAAAAACATAAAAAAAACCCAGGTGAATGAAAGTAAAACAATTCCCTGCTGTTGATAGCAGTGAAAAGATGTCCTGTAATCAATTACAGCAATAACAACTCTCCAGATGGCTTTGGGCCACCAGGACCCTCACGGCTTATATGGATTTCCTTTATGTTAGTATGGGCTCAGCATACATCCCATGTCACCAGCAGGGATACCCAGATAACTTTGGGCCACCGGGAACCTCACAGCTTTTATAAAATTCCTTTATGTTGGTATGGGCTCAGCATACATCCTATGTCACCAGCAGGGATACCCAGATAACTTTGGGCCACCGGGAACCTTACAGCTTTTATAAAATTCCTTTATGTTGGTATGGGCTCAGCATACATACAATGTCACCAGCAGGGATACCCAGATAACTTTGTGCCACTGGGAACCTCACAGCTTTTATAAAATTCCTTTATGTTGGTATGGGCTCAGCATACATCCAATGTCACCAGAAGGGATACCCAGATAACTTTGGGCCACCGGGTACCTCACAGCTTTTATAAAATTCCTTTATGTTGGTATGGGCTCAGCATACATCCAATGTCACCAGCAGGGATATTCCAAAATGTAAAAAACAATACCAAATAATTGTGTAGTATGTTTATTTAAAACTTTTGGCATAAAACCATAAGCCAGTAAACTCACATTTCCTTGTGCCGTGTAGTGGCACCCGCTGTAAATCGCCTGGTTTGTTTAAATTCCTTGCCGCTCGTATCTATGAGCCAGTGTGTATCCAACATCTTTTCACTGCTATCAACAGTGCGGAATTGTTTTACTTTCTTTCACTTATGTTCTTTTGTTGCTTTTTTCTGATGTGGATTTATGTATCAGATATATGGTGTACACTTTAATAACTAAGCACATCAACGCACAAAATTATATGGATCATAATAAGCATGTAAGCCACGTGGCAGAATTAATATGAGTTTTACACTGCTGTTACTTTTACACTAGTTGCCCCTCCTATTTGAACATCCCATATTCATTTTCAATGTATTTGCCGTTTATTACTGTAGTATCCGGCATGACACACGGCTTTAGTATCTGATGCATGCAACAGTGATCCCTTTGTAACAAATGCTACAAAGACATAATTATTTTACTGAATGAACTATTGTTGAATTCATTCATTTCTATGGTTGTGTTTTGTTAAAATATAATGGTTATCATCTTAGTATGATTATCTAGCCAAATAATAGGTCAAAGTGTTTCATTAACCTACAGCGGGTAACTAGTACAAGATATTACACTTTTACACTAGAAACATGAAGACTTTTATTCACGCAAATCATTTATGTGTTAAGTTTGTGTATGTCAGAGCTATTGAGATACACTATATTATCAAAAGTATTGGGATACCTGCCTTTACACGCACATGAACTTTAATGGCATCCCAGTCTTGGTTTGTAAGGTTCAATATTGAGTTGACCCAACCAGTGCAGCTATAACAGCTTCAATTCTTCTGGGAAGGCTATCCACAAGGTTTAGTAGTGTGTCTGTGGGAATGTTTGACCATTCTTCCAGCTGTGCATTTGTGAGGTCAGGCACTGATGTTGGTAGAGATGGCCTGGCTTGCAGTCTCCACTCTAATTCATCCCATAGGTGTTCTATTGGGTTGAGGTCAGGACTCTGTGCATGCCAATCAAGTTCCTCCACCCCAAACTCACTCATCCATGTCCTTATGGCCCCTGCTTTGTGCGCTGGTGTGCAGTCATGTTGGAACAGGGAGGGGCAATGCTCAAGCTGTTCCCACAAAGTTGGGAGCATGAAGATGTCCGAAATGTCTTGCCATGCTAAAGCCTTAGGAGTTCCCTTCACTGGAAATAAGGGGCCAAGCCCAAACCCTAAAAAACAACCAGCACCATAATCCCTCCTTCACCAAATGATTTGGACCAGTGCACAAAGCAAGGTCCATAAATACATGGATGAGTGAGTTTGAGGTGGGGGAAATTGACTGACCTGCACAGAGTCCTAACCTCAACCCGATAGAACACCTTTGGGATGAATTAGAGCGGAGACTGAGAGCCAAGCCTTCTCATCCAACATCAGTGCCTGAACTCACAAATGTGCTTCTGGAAGAATGGTCAAACATTACCATAGACACTCCTAAACCTTGTGGACAGCCTTCCCAGAAGAGTTGAAGCTGTTATAGCTGGAAAGAGTGGGCCAACTCAATATTGAACCCTACAGACTAAGACTGGTATGCCATTAAAGTTCATGTGCGTGTAAAGGCAGTCATCCCAATGCTTTTGGTAATATAGTGTATATACATTTGTGCTTTAGGGAGTCTAATTATCTCCAATCAAACTACATTACAAAGCATCAGAATGTTTTGGAAATAATAAGACACCCATAGCTTATTTAGCTTTATCCTCCAGCAGTAGAAGTATCTAAAGCGACCTTTTACATATAAAATCACAGTCCCCTATACCAACCCAATGGAGTGCTGATCTATTTTCTATGAATCTCACTCATGACAGCCAGCCAACTGGTTTCAGTGACAGCAATCAATTGGCCATGTTAGAATACCTGCCTAAGTCATAAGCAACACAAGCAGCATCTACACCACTCTTCTTACCAATCCCCAGTCCACTGACAAAACATTCAGCTGAACCATGGGCTCATGTTTATAGGACACACACACAGCTAGATGCTAGACTGTGCTTGTTATTGCTCATAAGATCAATCCATACATATGAATGATTTTTTGATGGAAAAAAGTGTAACAAATACAAAAGACAATGGTGCTAGTAAGGGGAATGCCTGGACAGAATAAAAAAACATATTCAGTACATCTTCATGTAGTGCCCTGACCTAGTTAGGTTAAATTTAGTTTCTGGCTCTGCTGAGCTCAGTGGCATGGCAATCTATTTCCTAGGCCTGGACAGGTTTCCCTAAGCTTGGTGGTTGATTGCACCTGTCTGCCTGTGGAAGTCGCTTTCAGAGATAGAGTAGGAGGGTCAGCCACTGAAGTTATGTATATTTATCTGACCTCATCCAACCCTTGGGATGGGGCAACCAGAAGGTGGCTGAGGAGAGGGGATTAGGTGGGAGGCCTATTCAGCAGGGTCAATCTGCTGGGGCTGCTGCCCTTGGGAGGGAGCCTGTGTACTGAGAGCTGTTGCTAGGCCTTAGCATGTGTCTGGTCTGGCCGAGGGCCTGGACGAATCTGAACTAAAGCTGAGAAAGATAGGGGTATTGCGCTTTTGGATGTTTTTGGTGCTAGAAAGGCTTGCTGCCCCCAGTGGTTTCTTCCTTGTGGGAGATATACTAATTATTTATTGGGAACTGGATGGCGCTACCTTAAATGATCCCCTTATGGAAAAAATATTTTGTACATGTATAAATAAATAAATGTGATAAAAATTAATATAATAAGTGAACGATAAATAAATAGTGTAAGGTAGTGTTTCCACTGAACCTTGAAGTAATGCAGTGCTCACATAAACCTTATTAATCCAGGTGTGCGAGAACTCAATTGGTGTAGTATTTAAAGTGCAAACATCATATACAATATGGAAAAAACTAAGTATCTTAATTCATATGTTCAAAATGAGAAGACGTTATACAACGAAACGCGTCAGTTGACCAGACTACGTGGCGCGTCATATCCGGGATTCCTGGCTCTGATTTGGCAGTAGGTGTAACGCAAGCCGCTCGTAGGGGAAACGCACGAGGCTTTATCAAAGTACAGATAGAAATCTACTACTGCACGGAGGCATTTTGGAATATGATATGACCCGCAAGATTTTAAAGTAGAAAGTTTTATCAGTGATTTTAATGGATGCAATAAGTTTGGAATACAATAAACTTTTTAAATCAAAGTACACTATGGAGCTGTCTTTTTACCTTCCATACCACAAAATCTGAGGATCATTGGACCGTCCAGGCACCCATCCGAGGAGCACAAAAGGAGACTGGAGACAACAATCACAGGACCACATAGGATTCCCCACAAGTGACCAGACAGGCGTCCTTGTGCTGTACCCCTGTGTGGGGTGGCGCCGTCCGGTAAGGAGGCATCCTAGGGGAGCACATGTGACTCACAAAAAGTGGAATGCCTTGATGCACATAATTGGAAGAATACTTCTTATTATTTATGAATTATTTATAGACTTTTTCACCTTTTTTCATTTGTGGCAATTAATATGCCTACTAGTGGAGTTGTTTTATTCTCTATTTGTATGGTAACGTTTTGTCGGCGGAACATTGGGAACTCCAACCACAAGCCCAAAAGGGAAGCTACTTGGATTTACATACCCTTCTGATATGTGCGACTAGGCCCATAGGGGTCTTAGTCTGAGGTGAGCCTCCAATTTATCTGGTTGAGGACACAATTTTATTCCTGCTTACGAAATCGGTATTGCATGTTATCACTACTCATGTAAAGCTAGACCCGGTGGGGTCTCCCTTGGAGGTGAGAGTTCCCCCTATCTGGTGAAGGGAGCACGTCTATATTCCAGCCTGTGCATGCACCTGCGGACTGCTTTATCAACCATGGGAGAAGATTTTCTCACATCTACCTGCCTATAGACTCTAATTTGTTTTTTTCAGCAAATAAGTGCACAGTGGCACTTGCATTTTATCCTCAGCGAGATTTGCACACCCATCAGTTTTTTATCACTTTTTTTATCACTTTGATGCACTTCATGATAAGCACCTGGTTGTTTTACATATGTGTTCTAATTTGAAGTAACATTGCTAAGCTACTGCTAATTATAAGCATCAGTTAGTACTACTTATTTGGATTGCTATACTTGTAGCACTGTGAACGCTATTATTCATCCACTGACTGTATTTGTCACGTAAAGTTGTGATTATTTGTTTATACCCAGTTGTTGAGGCTTTTTTGTTATTTTTAATATTCCCCTAGCAGTGCTTCCACATTTAAATTTCCTTTGTACCTTATTAGTGTCTGTGAAACACGTTAGGTGGTAGCAGCAGCTTCACTTATTATTACACTATCACATTCTTAATTGACAGCGCACTACCCTTTTTTTTACATTTTGGCATAATTAAAAACATACACAACTGTTTGGAAACCAGATATACCTGGTTAAAGGATTACAGCATTTAAATTCACGCATCTAAAGCAGTACTTGAGACAAACTAAGCCACACCAGGAAGTATTTGTTAAATACTGTTTTTTACAAAGGGGTACGTAATTTATTGAGAATGAGAAAAACTGAGCTAAATAAAAGGGAATGAAAATATTTATTATCATATTAATGCAAAAAAAAAAAAAACAACTGGAATGCTTGATAACGGGAATCTATTTAATTACATGTGTATACAGCAGCCAAGCAAGCGTTTGCGAAAACCTAGAAAAATCAAGCATTATATTTCCTAAATTCATGGCAATAAAAACAAATAGATTAACAAATATTAATGCTATATGACCCCAGAAACCCATTCTTTGCCTGCAGATTTTGGCTGCTCACCTGTTTCCCTAAATTGAATAGGGTACACCTTTTTGAAATGACTGCTGAGGCCCCACCTGCCTCTCACCTATACATTTATGTCACTCTCAACCCCCTTTCTCCATCTTTTCTTCAACTTCCCATCTCCACCTAACTCGTATTTGTCCTTACCCTTGATACAATTCTGGTGTTCCTGGCACTAAGCTATCCCCACATCTACCCTTCATTCATTTCCAGGCATTCTCACTTGTTATACTAAATCCCTCTCATGCTTTCTTAACTATATTTACCCCCTATCAACCCCCCTCCCCAAGTCCTTACTCCCATCACCTACCACTTACACTCATTTCCCTGTGCTAGTACCATCTTGAATTTATATGTTTCCGTCTAAGTATTCGCCACAATTGCTCTGATGATTGGGAATTTAGAGCTAAGGTCCAAGATCTAAAAAACAGATTACGACAATGTGGCTTTAGCAGTAATATACTTCAAAAGGTCTATAACCAAGTGCAGAAAAAATCTAGACATGAACTGTTGTTCAGACCTAGGACAGATAATTGCTGACCCATATTACACATTATTCCTTCATGTGAAGAGGTACATGAAATATAGCACAAATATTTAATAACACCTTTTGTAACAACATATTTTGTAATATTATGTGTACATCTTTTATCTTTTTACTATTTCTGATTCTATGTTCACATTGCAGAAATCAGCATGTTGGTTATCCCCTGATGAAGACTCATTGGAGTTGAAAAGCGTAGGGACCTTTATGTTACATATGAACAACGGTTGTTGATTTTCATATTTAGTGGTCTGTTCCTAAAAGATATGTTGCTTTGTATGATATGGTTTTGTTTTTAAATGTTTTGTATTACTAGAATTAGAATTTTTTTTTTTTATTGTGTTGTTACTTTTGGTACCTTTAAAAAATCCCCTCAAAAAAACTTTTCCAATAATATTTTATATTACTATGATGTGGTGCCATCCTCTCCAAGTCTAGCATGAGCTTTTAGTTTTTGAAATCTTGGTAATCTCATTACTAGCAACCCTATAGGTATAAATTGGTTCACAGTTACTGTATAACAGAAAGAAGGGATGAACAAGATACCATATAAGGCACTCATACATTCAGGTAATGTTTACAATGGCCATGGATAAAAAGTGGTGGAAAATGTATTTTACCAGACAGATCCACCACTGACCCTACACCACTATGTGACATGTGACACTGAGGGTGTTGTGTATTTAGAGACATGTAAAAGTAAATGTCAGATGAAATACAGAATATACTATCATATATATGCAATTGTCATATGCCGAATACCAAATCCAATTTTGTAAAATATGTGGGTTTTCTACATAACTTTGATGCATTTTGTGTTTCATATTTGACTGTATTTTGGGTTTTAAATGTGAAATCATTTGGATATATTACTGAGAGTCACACAATTCCCTGGCCATAATGAGGTCTTATCTTTTAAACCGTTTTTATAATTTTGCATTGCCAGCACACCAACATATACTGTATAATGATAGCAGATCTTTGTTAGCGGTAAGAAAAGCCTGTCATGATATAAAACCAGGAATAAAAATATGTCAATTGCACAGATGACAAGAAACTTGGCATGCTCACTGGAGTGAGAGTAAGTTCTAGGGCTATCATTCATGGTTAACACTAAACTGAAGACCCATAAAAGCTTTTAAAGCATCCCTTGGGGACAATTTGGGTAACAAAGTTTGTCACCACTTGCTCAGCGTTATTCCACCACAAAGATAAACATAAATAGGCCCAATAAGGGCAATAGTGAAAACAAAAGTCGAGCTATTAGGGCAAATGGAGCCAATCCTGGCACCTCCGACCAGGGATTCCACAATTTTTCAAAATATTCAGGGACAATTTCTGTGTTGAACCAGTTATTTTTCCTGTGATATGGTATTATTAACCTGATTTTTCCATTCTGGAACATTTTTGAGCTATTATTTTACGTGCTATATATAGTAGCCTAATAATAGGAACCTGTGCATCAGTATGTATACAATTATTGCATCATCAATCAAGTTCGGCAAGCATGTTTTGGGTTAATTTGGTATATTGGCTTGATATACTGAAGGTATAAAGGTAACAACCTCTTGCCAATACCAGAGTAACTTAGGGCATCTCCTTAACATGTGAATTAGATCTGCCAGCCCTCCGTCTCATCTAGAGCAATCAGGAGTATCTCTATGATGCCACAAATCTCACTTAGCAGGTGTGTGATAAGTCCTATGCAATATGAAAAGATGTGTAAGTCCCTGTTTAGGTGATACTGATACTGAAGTAAATATAGTCAGTGCCTGTTCCCATAAGTCCTCATTTACATGTCCCAGATTCTCCTCCCGCACTTTTCTGCCGGCATTTTAGTCTGTGCATGTATTTTACCATGCAACAGCCAATATAATTAGGAAATAAGTCCATTTTTAGAACTACCTTGTGTTAATACTTGTACTATTGGATTCCATTGTACCTTTAATGTATGCGTACGGGTCTGGGCCATCAAGGACTGTCTTAATTATAGACATTGGAAGAACCTATGTTTTGGGAAATCATATTCATTTTGAAGCATGTGGTGCATTTTAAGTGTTTGTCCCTCAGATATTTTGTGTGCATCTTACATCTCGTCATAGAGACATCATCAGAGGCGGCCCTCCAATGACGTCTCTATGATGAAACGCGTAAGGCGGAGCCAGAGAGCGACATTACAGTCCGTGGAACACAGTGCAGAGCGGACTTACTATTTCTCCGGAGCCTGACTTCTATAGCAACACATGTGAGTCTACCTTATTGCTTTCTCCCTGCTTATTACATTACGGTACCACAAGATTTCTTTTGCTTTCATGTGGATGCATGGACCCACAGAACCAAGAGGACTGGAGGGTCTGGTTGCAGACCCTTAAATATCTATTTCTGGCACAGGTGTATTTCCTTAAAGAGACTTTTCTGCACCGGCTGAGCAGGTGAGCTTTGCTGTGGAGGGGAGCAGGAGTGACACATTGTTTTCTCTTCCTTCCCATCCCATGAACGCACCAGCTGGAGCTGTGGGACTTTATGCACTATAGAGCTTATTGGTATACAGAGCACATTTTTATTTATTATATATTTAATTTGTGACATCATTGCTCCCTCACTTGTTATTATGTAGAGCATGTTTTTGCATCTATCACTTATTGGTTTTTGATTACATTGTTTCTATACTTGTTACCATGACCCTATGCATTTGATTGGTTCGTTTTAAATAACTTATGCATGGGGTAAATTATGAATTTATATATTTAATAGGATAGTCACTGCGGCAGTGCACATCATTGATTGTATTTAGTATATGTCTTTTTGGATTTTTATGAATATTTATGAATTTTCTAAGATTATATTGCACAGTGCACTTTATTTACAGTATCTCACAAAAGTGAGTACACCTCTCACATTTTTGTAAATATTTTATTATATCTTTTTATGTGACAACACTGAAGAAATTACACTTTGTTACAATGTAAAGTAGTGAGTGTGCAGCTTGTATAACAGGGTAAATTTGCTGTACCCTCAAAATAACTCAACACACAGCCATTAATGTCTAAACCACTGGCAACAAAAGTGAGTACACCCCTAAGTAAAAATGTCCACATTTGGCCCAAAGTGTCAATATTTTGTGTGGCCACCATTATTTTCCAGCGCTGCCTTAACCCTCTTGGGCATAGAGTTCAACAGAGCTTCACAGGTTGCCACTAGAGTCCTCTGCCACTGCTCCATGAAGACATCACGGAGCTGGTGGATGTTAGAGACCTTGCACTCCTCCACCTTCCATTTGAGGATGCCCCACAGATGCTCAATAGGGTTTAGCTCTGGAGACATGCTTGGCCAGTCCGTCACCTTTACCCTCAGCTTCTTTAGCAAGGCAGTGGTTGTCTTGGAGGTGTGTTTGGGGTCATTATGTTGAAATATTGCCCTGTGGCCCAGTCTCCGGAGGGATGGGATCATGCCCTGCTTCACAGTACATGTTGGCATTCATGGTTCCCTCAATGAACTGTAGGTCACCAGTGTTGGCAGCACTCATGCAGTCTCAGACTATGACACTCCCGCCACCAAGCATGACTGTAGGCAAGACACACTTGTCTTTGTACTCCTCACCTGGTTACCGCTACACACACACTTGACACCATCTGAAACAAATAAGTTTATCTTAGTCTCATCAGACCACAGGATATGATTCCAGTAATCCATGGCCTTAGTCTGCTTGTTTTCAGAAAACTGTTTGTGGGCTTTCTTGTGCATCATCTTTAGAAGAGGCTTCCTTCTGAGACGACAGCCATGCTGACCAATTTGATGCAGTGTGTGCCGTATGGTTTGAGCACTGACAGGCTGATGCCCCCCTTCAACCTCTGCAGCAATGCTGGCAGCACCCATACGTCTACTTCCCAAAGACAAGCTCTGGATATGACACTGAGCACATGCACTCAACTTCTTTGGACGACCATGGCAAGGCCTGTTCTGAGTGGAACCTGTCCTGTTAAACTGCCGTTTGGTCTTGGCCACCATGCTGCAGCTCAGTTTCAGGGTCTTGGCAATCTTCTTATAGCCTTGGCAATCTTTTTGTAGGGCAACAATTCTTTTTTTCAGATCCTCAGAATTCTTTGCCATGAGGTGCCATGTTGAACTTCCAGTGACCAGTATGAGAGTGATAACACCAAATTTAGCATACCTGCTCCCCATTAACACCTGAAGCTTTGTAACACTAATGAGTCACATGACACAAGGGAAGGGAAAATGGCTAATTGGGCCAAATTTGGACATTTTCACTTAGGGGTGTACTCACTTTAGACTGGCTGTGTGTTGAGTTATTTTGAGGGGACAGCAAATTCACAATGTTATACAAGCTGTACACTCACTACTTTACATTGTAGCAAAGTGTCATTTCTTCAGTGTTGTCACATGAAAAGGTATAATAAAATATTTACAAAAATGTGAAGGGTGTACTCACTTTTGTGAGATACTGTATATATTTTCACTTTGATTTTTTTCTCATCATCTATACATACAGTATCTCACAAAAGTGAGTACACCCCCTCACATTTTTGTAAACATTTTATTATATCTTTTCATGTGACAACACTGAAGAAATGACACTTTACTACAATGTAAAGTAGTGAGTGCACAGCTTGTATAACAGTGTAAATTTGCTGCCCCCTCTAAATAACTCCACACACAGCCATTAATGTCTAAATGACTGACAACAAAAGTGAGTACACCCCTAAGTGAAAATGTCCAAATTGGGTCCAAAGTGTCAATATTTTGTGTGGCCACCATAATTTTCCAGCACATGCTTAGCCAGTCCATGACCTTAACCCTCAGCTTCTTTAGCAAGACAGTGGAGGTGTGTTTGGGGTTGTTGTCATGTTGGAATACTGCCCTGCGGCCCAGTCTCTGAAGGGATGGGATCATGCTCTGCTTCAGTATGTCACAGTACATGTTGGCACTCAGGGTTCCTTCAATGAACTGCAGCTCCCCAGTGCCGGCAGCACTCATGTAGCCCCAGACCATGACACTCGCACCATTATGCTTGACTGTAGGCAAAACACACTTGTCTTTGTACTCCTCACCTGGTTGCCGCCACACACGCTTGACACCATCTGAACCAAATAAGTTTATCTTGGTCTCATCAGACCACAGGACATGGTTCCAGTAATCCATGTCCTTAGTCTACTTGTCTTCAGCAAACTGTTTGCGGGCTTTCTTGTGCATCATTTTTGAAAGAGGCTTCCTTCTGAGATGATAGCCATGCAGACCAATTTGATGCAGTGTGCGGCGTATGGTCTGAGAACTGACAGGCTGACCCTTTAACCTCTGCAGCAATGCTGGCAGCAGTCATACGTCTACTATTTCCCAAGGAAAACCTCTGGATATGACGCTGAGCACGTGCACGCAACTTCTTTGGTCGACCATGGCGAGGCCTGTTCTGAGTGGAACCTGTTCTGTTAAACCGCTGCATGGTCTTGCCCACCGTGCTGCAGCTCAGTTTCAGGGTCTTGGCAATCTTCTTATAGCCTATGCCATATTTATGTAGAGCAACAATTCTTTTTTTCAGATCCTCAGAGAGTTCTTTGCCATGAGGTGCCATGTTGAACTTCCAGTGACCAGTATGAGAGAGTGAGAGCAGTAACACCAAATTTAACACACCTGCTCCCTATTCACACCTGAGATCTTGTAACGCTAATGAGTCACATGACACCGGGGAGGGAAAATGGCTAATTGGGCCCAATTTGGACATTTTTACTTATGGGTGTACTCACTTTTGTTGCCAGCGGTTTAGACATTAATGGCTGTGTGTTGAGTTATTTTGAGGGGACAGCAAATCTACATTGTTATACAAGCTGTACACACACTACTTTACATTGTAGCAAAGTGTCATTTCTTCAGTGTTGTCACATGAAAAGATATAATAAAATATTTACAAAAATGTGAGGGGTGTACTCACTTTTGTGAGATACTGTATATACACAGGCAGCGCCACACCCACTCTTTTTTCCCTTCTGATGCGATAGATGTGTGTTTTCCTTAAGGCCTCATACACACGGACGTATCTTAAAAAATAAGCAAACCGTCGGGCCCGAGGTCAGGGGAAAAAAAATCTGCGTTTTTCGGCATTAGTGAGCGTTAGTGAGCGTCGGCGTCAATAGGCGTCTTTAGAAAAAAAATCCTCTGCTATTTTTCAACCTAAAAACGGCGGCCTCAAAAACGGCCGGTTAACGCCGGTACGGTGTTAGTGAGCATTAGTGAGCGTTTTGCAGCGTCAGTGTCAAAAAACGCCAAAACGTTACAGCCTCAGAACGCGCTGGCTGTGGGTTCTAGTTTCAGCTCACTAACGCCGACGCCCTCTACAACTCAAAAACTTCAGCGTTTTTATGGGGCCATTGACTAACATGGAGAGCTGCAAAAAACGCCAGAAAACATCGGCGTCAAAAAACGTCCGTGTGTATGAGGCCTAATTCTCCCTTACCTTCCTCTTTTTTTGGGGGTTTACCTCATACTTTTTTGCTATGTGCTGTCAGTTGCCTTCCTGGAGCTATGCATTGGTCAACCTCTCAAAGAGATCAGCTCTTGCATAAAAGGTAGGAAATTGACATGGGTAAGTATAAGGGGATGCACCTTTGTTTTTGGAGCCTAATCATTTGTCCTGTTATGCAGCCCTGCCAATCAAGGCTCAAAAATCCATAGCCAGGTCTCCCCTAGGCTCAAAGGCAACAAGACGTGATGAAAGTCACCAGTCCAGAGCTGCCTTAACCGCCATCAACGTTCATCAGGTTTGGGACAAAGTCAGCATATTGTAAGTGATGCCTGCTAGATGTGCTGAAAAATAAGCCTTATAGGTAAATCCCTCTGTGAGGCTTGCTTGATGGAAGCTGCCAGGACTATGGATTCAGACAACCAACATGCTTTTTCTTTAACTGTGGAGGTGGTTAAAGAATCCTAAAGGATTTCAGGATTTTTCTTTGCCCTCAGCCTTCTCTTAGGCACCTCATCCTTCAGGCAGTTCCCAGCCGACTGAACTTACCTCTAGGGCAGTGGTCTCTAAACTCCAGCCTGGGGGTTAGATGCAGCCCTTTGCTTGCTTTTATCCAGTTGTTTGGGCACTATTTTCATCCACTGATATCAACAATGGGACATAATTCCCCCCACTGACACCAATGAATGGGCACAATTCGCCCACGACCTTTAGGTGTTGGTATCCATTGTGGCTTTGTTGCACTCAATGGATATAAGAATCCATAATTAATTTGGTGGTATATTGCTTCTAGCCCATTTTCCAGAAGAACTTCAGGAGACAAGGAACATACTGTAACTATGCAAGTCCTCACCAGCTTCAGTTGGTTGATAAATATTGAAAAAGTCACTTGCAGCCAATGCAGGTCTTGGTCTACCTCAGAACGAGGATAGACACAAAAGTGGACACCATCTCCCTTTCTGCAGGAAAGGTGTCTGTTTTTAGGAGCAGAGCTTGGGAAGCCTAGGTGGCCTCATATCTGAAAGCTTCCCAATGCCTCAGAATCATAGGAACAATGGTGTCTGCTATTACCATAGTCAAATGGGCTTAATGGCATAGTCGCCCTTTTCACGCAGGGTTTCTGATACAATGGAATACTATAGACCTGAACCAGCCATCAAATCAGCCATTCAAAGCAGTCTGTCATCTGAACTGCCAAGGAGATCCCCCTTTCCTAAGTAGGACCTGCCACTGGTGGGTAATAACCTTGAAGAAAACTTTCTTGGCACTGATTACTTATGCCTGAAGGACTTTTGAGCTGAGTACCCTAAATAGTGCAGAAGGCTTTATCGCCTTCTTTGCGGATAAGGGTAGTCTTGAGGCTAGTCCTCTCCTTCATCCCAAAAGTGGCAACACCCTTCCATATTACTGAGAAAATAGTCCAGCCCACCTAAGAGGATAGAGGGCAATGAGAACCTCATGCCATGGACCTGGGCAAAACCTTGAGACAAAACATTCAGGCAACTGAGCCTATTGGGAAGACTATTTGTGATCCCTACAGGAAAAAACAAGGGTAAAGAAGCTGTGTCCAGGACCATTGTGGACTTGCACAATATGGGTAATTTGCGACGCCTATGAAGATCAGGGCTTGTTGGTTCCAGATAAGGGTGGCCACACACTCAAACAGAAGTTTGTCTACTTCTTGGGCCTCAGCTGCTGCGGTTTCAATGGATGTGATCTGCAAGGCAGCCTCCTACTCGACTCCTCTCACCTTCCTTACACATTATAGGGTAGAATCAGCCACCTTAACAACTATAAATTTTGGCCATTCAGTTTTTGTGTCCAACGCTGTGCATACTAAATATTAATTGACTGGTGTCCTCCTATGTTGTTAGTTATTTCCCACTTGTATGGTGACATGGAGTCCTCAGGAATAAGGAAAATTTTGATCCAATAACTTCCCTTTCCTGATGGACTCCAAGCATGCATGTGGGTAGGTGCAGCAGCAGAAAACACTCAAGTCCAAGTGCATAAAACTGAGATATAATCATAATGTAATTGTAGTTCGGCAATACGCAGGATGTAACAGTGATGAGTGGTAGCAGCAGGTCTCAGGTATGCTGACAGCGTGTCTCGAATGCAGCCTGGCCAGTCCGTACCCAAGTGTGGAGGCTTCCAGGAAGGATGGCATGTCCCTGCACTTTCTCTACTCATCTGGAAACTCTCCCTGATGCTAAGCACTGTCCCCGACAGGCAGGTGACCTGCTCCTACTCTAGTCACACATGAAATGCACACCAAGCCCAGGAGCTTAATTAGATTCTGCCTGACACAAGATGGCTGTCAGAGTCCCATGGGGCACCAGCATTCAATCAGATAACAGCCCCCTGTGACCTAGGAAATCATAGAATAGTTCCTCTTGACTTCTGTTCCCTCTGCAATGCCGCTGTGGTTGAGCGCCACCTGCAGTGGAGAAACAAGACTACACCTGCCTATAAGCATACAGGTTCACCTATGTGCCAGGAGTACACTAGTCATAAAACACTATAAATAAAGGGGTTGTAAACCCTCAAGGGTTTTCACCTTAATGCATTCATGCATTAAGGTGAAAAACCTTTTCACCTGCAGCAGCCCCTCGAGCCCCCCTTTACTTACCTGAGTCCAAAACAAGCCCACGGCGGGGACGAGCCTTGCAGCTCACCCGAGCTGCTCTGGTCCTCATTGGCTAAATTGATAGCTGGGGAGCCATGGGCTACCGCTGCTGTCAATCAAGTCCAGTGACCCGGGGGCGGGGCCAAGTCCCGCTGTTTGTGTGAATACACGCAACATCAGGACTCGGGAGCACGCCTGCACGGGTGACCCCAGGAAAGTGTGGTGGTCACTGGAGAAGAGGAGGAGCCTGGAGCACCGCTGGAGGACCTCAGAAGATGGGGTTAGGGGCCATTCTGTGCAAAACCGCTGCACAGAGGAGATAAGTATGACATATTTGTTATTTAACCACCTCCCACCCGGCCACTGTATATATATGGCCGGGTGGGAGCTTCCCCGTTCTGACAGGACGTGTATGAACGTCCTGCAGAACGGGAGCTCGCAGTGCGGCCATGCGGCGCGCTGCGGCTGGATCCTGTGATCATTATGATCACAGGATCCAGCTGAGCAGAGATCGGGATATGGGCACAGTGATTGGCCCTCCTGATCATGTGACGGCTGTGTCCAAACACAGCCGTCACATTGTAAACAGAGACGAACGTCTCTGTGACAGTTCTCCCCCCGCCGAGCTCAGTGAGAGCTCAGTGTGGGGGGGGAGGGGGGAATCTGCAGCTATGTGACAGCTCTCTGCATGATGATGATTTCATGCAAAGAGCTCTCACAGATCGCCCCCCACACAGTGCACCAAGCACCACTGATAGCCCTGTCCCCATACACATCAGTGTCCCCATAAAACAGTCCCCAAAACATCTGTATGTCCCCAATCACATCTGTCACCATACACAAAACATCTGTCACAGTCCCCAAACATCTGTATGTCCCTGTCACATCTGTCACAGTCCCCAAAACATTTGTATGTCCCCGTCACATCTGTCACCATACACCAAACATCTGTATGTCCCCGTCACATCTGTAACAGTCCCCGTCACATCTGTCTGTCCGCCAACACCAAATAAACTCGGATTTGGGTTATTTTTACCAAAGAAATGTAGCAGTATCATTTTTGGTCAAAATTTATGAAGAGAAATTACTTATTTGCAAAATTTTATAACAGAAACAAAGAAAAATGCATTGTTTTTTTAAATTTTCAGTCTTTTTTAATTTATAGCGCAAAAGAAAGCTCTATTTGTGTGAAAAAAATGATAAAAATGTCATATGGGTACAGTGTCGCATGACTGTGCAATTGTCATTCAAACTGCAACAGCGCTGAAAGCTGAAAATTGGTCCGGAAAGGAAGGGGGTTTAAGTGCCCAGTATTGAAGTGGTTAAAAAAAAAATGTGAGCCTTTAGTATCCCTTTAACCCTGACTGGGATTTATTTAAGATCTGTACTATAGGGTACTCGAGGGGTGGAGTCTACCCACTCCTATGATGCCACGGAGTCCATCAAGAAAGAAAAAATACGGTAAGTATTGGATAGGAATTTTCTTTATTCTTGTCGCAACCTCATCGTTTAAATCTTACCAAAAGCTGGGTAATACAGTATATTGTGTTTGTGTGCACTAAAATTACCTGTAGTGTATTTGCACTGAAAATTTAGGTGTGATACACAATTGTCTAGCATAGTTTTATTCTCCAGGGTCTCTGTTCTCAGAAAATAAACAATGTTTGGGGGTTTTAGCTCATCTTCATACATAAACCCTGCTTTTTAACGTGTGCAAGAAAATGCAAACTGGCCCAGGCAGCTAGAGGGCTAAGGTTGTGTCAGCTGAGCATCCTGGTGTTGTCCAGTGGAAATAAGTTTGGGTGTCCTCCAAACTCATCCTTATCTGAACTTGACATTGAATAAATATGGGCATGTGTCCATATAGGGCACTGATGTCACATACATCCCGCCCCCATTGTTTACATGCCTTGCAGGGCAGGGAATGACCTGGATGGCAGCTAATTGGACTCGAATATAGCGCAAAGTGGAAGTTCAGATAGAGATGAGTTCTGAGAACGCCCAAACTCATTCTTTATTGTCCAGTATGCTGGTATGCCTAAAGTAGAACACAATCATTGCACAAAGCAAATAAACTACATGAATTGTTTTGCAACAGATCATTATGAATTAAACTATCATTATGAGTCGCAGTAAAATATGTTGCCAAACACAGGTTAATATATCCTATTTCTAATGAATGTAAGAGTGTGTGTGTTTACATTGCAGAGTAGAAAATTACTAACATGTGGGTAGAAATTCCTCCTTTATCCTTAAAGAGCAGCTCCTGACAGAATAGGCAGACATAACTGCTGCAATTAATGTCACAGCTTGTTTATTGTGTATAATATTTATGTCAAGTGCTCAGCACACCCCCTGTTCTGTGTTCCTGTTGTGCAATGGGAGGCGTGTTCCCTCGTCTATATCCTCAGCTACTGTGAGCTATAAATGTATATGATGATTCACAGCAGTACTTCACTGACCCTAACGAATGGGGCCTTCCCACCAAACTGTCTGTGTTTTCCTGTTGCAAAATCTTCGTTTTCCACTTATAGAAATAAACAAGGCAGCTTCCATTTATTCTTTTACAAAAATAACACAGTAACACCTTTGAGTCTTGAGATATATTTTACTGGAAGCATGCACTTGCCTATCTGTTAATTAAAAAACTGAACAACCTTTAGCATCTGCAAATTTCCAGGAACGTGTGCAAAGGTGCGCATAGCAATGCAAACTCATGGAACGCACAACAAAAACGTGCTTGCGGTGCCATTATTTGTTAATTGCAACCCAAACATGTGCAATTTTGCGTGCAACAGAGCAAAACACACAACCAACGCATGGTAAACTCCTAGTTTGTCAGTCACTGTGTGAGATCATTGGAGACGAGACAAACCAGGAGTCTTCTGGCCTGTCAATCAAATGATGCTGATACAGTGGACAGTGCAGACCATCTGAGACTCACAGATACGCCTACTACATCTGCAAAGAACTACAGCAGGGAAGTGACAAGACCTGTGGCCAGGGTAGGGTTGCCACCTTTTTCTTCAAGCCAAACCCGAACACTTTGGGCTTTGGGGCACATTTTTTTTCCGTAGTATACACTACTGTATAGGATTATAAAAGACCTGGGACACCCCTTTGGATGCCCCAAGTAAAGTATTAATGTTGTGTGTATAGCATGTGGTGGTGAACTCTTGCTGACATCATCATCCCCTCCCCCCCCCCAATGATGCCAAACCTGCCCCCAGACATCTGCCCGCAGGTCACGGACAGCAACAGATTTGTGTTTGACTGTCTCGGTTATTTGGGAAGCCATAGCCATGCCTGAATAATTTGTCCAGGTTTTAGGCAAACTCAAACCAGGACACATGATTCAAAAACTGGACTGTCCGGGTGAATCCTGGACAGATGGCAACCCTAGGCCAGGGGGATACAGGGATTGCAGAGATTTCCCATCACTTCCTGCCCCTTAACCAAAACAAAAAGTAAGAGTAAACCTTGGGGCATCAACAGGGTCACCAGAACTAGTGTCCCTGTTGGAAAATGTTCTCTCTATTCCTGTTTGGATGTCAGCCCAAAAATGTGGATTCTCTTTTCCTTTTACTTTCAATGATAATGGTAAACATGACACATAGAGAGGGTGAATAGAGACCACAATAAGAACTGACAAGAGGTCTAATCCCTCCAAAATCTATCCAAAACTAAAAAAAAAAATGCCTTTAAGCCCCTTTTACACTGGGGCGCTTTACAGTTGCTATTGCGCTAAAATAGCACCTGTAAAGCGTCTCCCCATTGAACACAGTGTATCCTTTCACACTGGGTCTGCTCGGGGCGGTGCACTTGTGGGAGGAAAATTTAACTCCTGCAAGCATGATTTTTCAGGAATTTTTCAGGAATGTGGGGAGCGGTGTATACACCGCTTCTCCCCCGCCCCTGCCATTGGATTGAATGGGCAGCGCTCCTGAAGCAGCTGTACACCGCTCCGGGAGCGCTGAGCACTGGCACTTTTAACCCCTGTTTAACCCCTTGTGGGGGGGGGGTTAAAAGTGCCATGCTGCCGCCCGAATAGCGGTAGATCGCTGCTAAATTAGCGGCGGTTTACCGCTGACGATCAGGCGGTCCCAGTGTGAAAGGGGCCTTAGCGAAACTTTAAGTCAGTGGTTCTCAACTACTGTCCTCAGGACCCACTAAAAGGCCAGGTTTGCAGGATAACTGAAATACATCACAGGTGATATCATTTGCTGCTCAGTGATTGCAGTATTGTAGTCTGCATCTCTCCAAGGTAATACTGGCCTGTTAGTGTGTCCCGAGGACAGGAGTTGAGAACCACCGCTTTAAGGGCTTGTTTACACTTGCTTCAAAATGTGGCATTGGACAAACTTTTTTAAAGCACTCTGAATGCCAATGAAAGCACCTGCCACTAAATAAAAAGGTTACCTTACAGTCCTGTTCACACTGTTGTGTTTGCTTTGCTTCAAAAGTTATACCTCATATCACTTTCTTGGTGCTTCAAGGCATCTCCAAAGCCTCCATAAAAGTCTATGACAACACTCACTTAGAGCTTTGTATTGGAGGTATTGCAGGCAAGAGATATCCCAGGACCCACTGGGAAACCAACAAGCATACTGTAAAGGTGGTAGTAGTTCATATGGATATATTGTGGAGTGTCTGGTGCAGACATCATATCTGGTGTGCAGCGTGGAGCAGCAGGAAGGTAAGTGGGGTCTAGATTGGAGCGAAGCAACTAGCAGAGAGCACACATGGTGTGCAACATGGGAACGCTATAGCAGAAAGGTGAGCGGGGACTGGAGAGAAAGAACTAAATGGTGGAGGATTAGCATGACTGGGGGACCGGAAAAAGATAAGCTAGCAGATGTCACTTGTGGCGAGCAGTGTGGGAAAAATATAGCGGGAGGTGAGCAGAAACTGGACAGAGAGGAGGATCAGAAAACCAGAGGATCAGCAGAGCTAGGGTGCCTATTGAGTGGGGATCAGCATAGCTGGGGGTTACTACTGAGTGGGGTATTGGCATAGCTGGGGGTTACTACTGAACTGGGGATCTGCTGAATGAGGGTAGTAAAAAGCTGGGGAATTGCTGAAAGAGCGTAGTAAAAAGCTGGGGATCTGCTGAACAAGGGTTCTAATAAGCTGGGGATCTGCTGAACAGGGGTACTAATAAACTGGGGATCAGCTGAGTGGGGGTACTACTAAGCCAAGGTTCTACTGGGCTCCTTTAAAACAAAAAGATTATCAACGCACACAGGGCACTTGCCAAGCTTAATTAAAGCTTCAAAAATGTATCACTGAAGCATCAAAAACACATCAAAAAGCATGTTGAAGCTGTAGGCACTTTAATCTGTGCTAAAGTTGTAGCAAGTGTAAATAAGCCCTTAATTCTTATTTACTATGATTGTCAGCTCCACCTAGTAGCTAGAATGCGGTGTTTTCCTGATTCACTCTATTCTAATAAATAAAAAGTATTTGAACTGGAGAGAAAAAAGCCTAATAACATTTGTTTTTGTCCCCATACGCATAGAACATATACAGTATACATGCAGTTTTACGGGACATGTTTTTTTTATCGATGTGCTTAGTTTACAATGTATAGGTCTCCCTTTTATTATTTTCTTCTGGTTAAATGTTCTTAGCCTATAGTGACCCAATTGACCCTCCCTCTTGTAAGCTCTAACGAGCAGGGCCCTCTGATTCCTCTTGTAGCAAATTATGATGTAACTGTACTGTCTGCCTTCATTTTTGTAAAGCGCTGCACAAACTGCTGGCGCTATATAAATCCTGTCTAATAATAATAATAATAATAATATAATAATAATAATAATAGTGTTACACTATTTTCTCTATTGGCCGAATGTTCTTCAACTCTGCCGGACAACTAACATTTTCAAAGGAAAGTCAGCAGTAATATGTATTTCTGCAATGGCAGTTTTTTTTTTTTTTTTTAAATCACCTTGCCTAATCAGGGCAAAGTGGCAGTGTCTTTGCAGCAGCTTCCCCACCCCACATCCTATTGATACTCACCTTGCCAGCAGAGGTCTCCCTAATATTGTTTTCTACTCTGGTCGAATGTTCTTAGCCTAAAGTATTAGGCTATTTTCTCTATTGGTCAAACGTTCCTCAACTTCTTTGGTCAATTGTTTTTAGGGATATTTTCTCTGAGGATTGAATGTTAGGGAATGTTACATTCATTTTGTGAAGGCAACAAGTAGAAACTGCCATTTTACGCAAATTACAAAAATTATTCCTGACTTTTGCACAAATGCTGAGGCATGTACAGTTTGATTTTTTATAAGTAGACTCCTATGTCTCTTCTGCAATAAAAAATACCTTACCTTTCTTCTGTTTCTGTAGAATATACACTGGGCTACATGTGTAAAACGTTGTACATGCGTGGCGTGCCACAGTGACAGTATAAATGAATTCCCATACTGTGCACACAGAAGTTATGTATTCCAAGCCTGGCCAATCAAGATTACCAAAAATCCTGAATCTGGAGAAAGCAGAAAGATATCTGCCCGGTCGAATTGCTGAAGCAGAAGTATATTTAGTTCCACTTTAAAGTAGTAGTAGAGGGTTTTTTTTATATTTACCCACAGGTAAGCCTATAATAAGGCTTACTTGTGGTTACAGTAAATATCTCCTAAACATGTACAGTTTAGGAGATATTTACCTAAGTAGCGCCAGTGACGTCACTATAGCGCATGCACGCTGCGCTCTCAACGGATGGTGTGCTGTACATTGAGAGAACAAAGTCACAGCCGTGACCACATCGTGGCTATGTGATGCATACTAGCACATTATGACATTAACTTGCAGAAAGAAGATTTTCTTTGGGGGTTTTTTTGCGGTTTACTTTTGCTTTAAAGCAAGCTGACTAACAAAGAATTAGTATTTAACAACTTATTAATGCTTAGTTAAGCATAATTAATCATAGTTAACACCTTCCTCCCCTTCTTTCCTTAGCTAATATTGTTCTACTATTTTTTTATTTTTAGCCATCCATATTTGAAGTTTTTGCCACTTTTCTTGGTTTATTTATTTTAGAATTTCATTTGCCATTATTTCATTTGTAAACAATCTTGTCATTATAAGTTACTTTGTGATCGTAAATAATTACGGTATAATTAAGGTATTATCAATTGAATAGATCCAGAGCAGAAAAGTAAAAATTGGTCCATGAGAGGTATGTCGGTCTAAAAGCTAAACTGGTTAAAAGTGTTTATATTTAGGGAACTAAACAGCACTACCAAAAGAAACCACATACATTTTTTGTTTTACATTCTTAAATTAATTTTTTGCAAATTAAAGCGGAGTTCCACCCAAAAGTGGAATGTCCACTTTAAAGGAAGTGACCCCCCCCCAACATGCCACAATTGGCATGTCTTTTTTTGGGGGTGTGACCAGGGACCCTGTTTTTACAGGGTCCCAGGTCCACTTCCTCCCGTGGCGCCGCGGCTCAGGTAAGGAAGTCCACCTTCCCCCCTCCCTCTCGGCGATCTTCTGGGACACATCACAGGTCCCAGAAGATACGCCGGCAGTCACGAGGCGCAGCGTCACTCGCGCATGCAGCAGCACCTCTACCCAAACCACCACGTTTAATTACCACCAGGTTAATATGACAAAGTATAATACAGGAGGGAAATCTAATTTTATCTTTTATATACAGTGCTTTGAAAAAGTATTCATACCTTGAAATTTTCTACATTTTGTCATGTTACAACCAAAAACGTAAATGTATTTTATTGGAATTTTATGTTATAGATCAACACAAAGTGGAACATAATTGCGAAGTGGAAGGAAATTGATAAATGGTTTTCAATAATTTTTACAAAGAAATATGTGAAAAGAGTGGCTTGCATTTGTAGTCAATACTTTGTAGAACCACCTTTCCCTGAAATTACAGCTGCAAGTCTTTTTGGGGATATCTCTACCAGCTTTGCACATCTAGAGAGTGACATTTTTGCCCGTTCATCTTTGCAAAATAGCTCAAGCTCTGTCAGATTGGATGGAGAGCATCTGTGAACAGCAATTTCCAAGTCTTGCCACAGATTCTCAATTGAATTTAAGTCTGGAATTTGACTGGGCCATTCTAACACATGACTATGCTTTGATCCAAACCATTCCATTGTAGCTCTGGCTGTATGTTGAGGGTGGTTGTCCTGCTGGAAGGTGAAACTCTGCCCCAGTCTTAAGTCTTTTGCAGACTCTAACAGGTTTACTTCTAAGATTGCCCTGTATTTGGCTCCATCCATCTTCCCATCAACTCTGACCAGCTTCCCTGTCCTTGCTGAAGAAAAGCATCCCCACAACATGATGCTGCCACCACCATGTTTCACGGTGGGGATGGTGTGTTCAGGGTGATGTGCAGTGTTAATTTTCCGTCACACGTAGCATTTTGCTTTTAGGCCAAAAGTTTCGATTTTGGTCTCATCTGACCAGAGCACCTTCTTCCACATGTTTCCTGTGCCCCCCACATGGCTTCTAGCAAACTGCAAATGGGACTTCTTATGGCTTTCTTTTAACAATGGCTTTCTTCTTTCCACTCTTCCATAAAGACCAGATTTGTGGAGTGCACAACTAATAGTTCTCCTGTGAACAGATTCTCCCACCTGAACTGTGGATCTCTGCAGCTCCTCCAGGGTTACCATGGACCTCTTGGTTGCCTCTCTAATTAATGCTCTCCGTGCCCGGCCTGTCAGTTTAGGTGGACAGCCATGTCTTGGCAGATTTGAAGTTGTGCCATACTCTTTCCATTGTTGGATGATGGATTGAACAGTGCTCCGTGAGATGTTCAAAGCTTGGGATGTTTTTTATAACTTAACCTTGCTTTAACCTTCTCCGCAACTTTATCCCTGGCCTGTCTGGTGTGTTCCTTGGCCTTTATGATGCTGTTTGTTCAGAACCCCTCAGAGGTTCTCTAACAAACCTCTGAGGGTTTCACAGAACAGCTGAATTTGCACTGAGATTAAATTACACACATGTAGACTCTATTAACTAATTAGGTGACTTCTAAGTGCAATTGGTTCCACTAGATTTTAGTTAGGGGTATCAGAGTAAAGGGGGCTGAATACAAATGCCCAACACACTTTTCAGATATTTATTTGTGAAAGATTTTGAAAACCATTTATCATTTTCCTTCCACTTCACAATTATGTGCCACTTTGGGGCTGATTTACTAAAGCTGGAGAGTGCAAAAACTGGTGCAGCTTTGCATGCTAGCCAATCAGCTTCTAACTTCAGTTTGTTCAAACAAGCTTTGACAATAAAACCTTGAAGCTGATTGGTTTCTGTGTGGAGCTGCACCAAATTTTGCACTTTCAATCCTTAGTAAATCAACCCCTTTGTGTTGGTCTATCACATAAAACCCCAATGAAATACATTTATGTATTTTTTTAAGGCACTGTATGTATTGTCTGTCTAGCTTGTCTTGAATCACAGAGAAACATGTACATACATACATTTTTGTATGTAGGGTTGGACATTTTTTTATCCTTTTGGTATGTGCTAGAGATGACACATATGTTTTATTATTAAAATATGATATGTCATTGGATAGACGTCTATCGTTTTACTAGCCATATTCATTGTTTTGCTAGTTAACACTCCCATTACCTTTTATGATGACAAATCACTCAGAAAACCTATAAAATCACAGCTCTATATAAACCCAGATTAGAGAGACTGGAATGAGTCACTGATCCATTCACTCATCTGTAGTATGGTCTACATTTTTTACATTATGCCACGTTCCTCCAAATTTAGCTTTTGTTCTTAAACATGTCTACACATTTCAAAATGTTATTTCTTTTTTTTTTTTTTTTTTGGAAAAAATGTGCTTTTTTTTTTGTTAATGATGTAATGATGTGTTATTGAACAACACAGTTCTTTCAGTTACACACTAAAATGTGAATGTGTGAATAAGGTTGTCTTTCAGGTTTCATAATGAGCTCAAAAACCCCTTTTAAAAACCCTTTTGAAAAAGATCTAGGTAGTAGATACATTATTTCCCTTTTTTGCCACAGGGCCACATGTTAACTCTTTGGCTTCAGGGCTGCACTGTTCAATATTACAGGAAACCTTTGCTAATTGCAATATAGAGACTATCATTACTAAAACTACTAGTTGCCTGACTACCACACTGATCGTCTGGCTTGCAGACTTCCAAGTCTTTAAACTCTATAGCTGGCTATAGGTTTGTTCAAAATCTGTCCTGTTCAGTAGGGACTGTGCAAACTTCGATCAGTGCGCAGCCATCCCCACTTGACAGAAGTCAATCATTTGAGTGTTTTCTGTTGAAGGGACATGCTGGAAAACTTTGGTTAATCAGTAGCGGGTGCCGCTGTCAGAATACAATGTCCAGACCAGGGGGGGGGGGATAATTCCTCCATCCCCCTTGTTTGTGTAAATGGAGGAATCATTTTTTTTTTTTTTCCAGCCTGACACCGTGTATAGGTGTAGCCTGACACACATGCTAACAGACCTGGTTTGCATGCTTGTTTATGCATAAGAAGACAGAGGCAGGTAGCAGGAATTTAAAAAAATAAAAAAAGTCAGCACTTTATTGAAGTAAACACACTTACATGCAAGGAGCTTTAGTTCCTACCAGAGTAACAGCAAAGGTGAGGGTTATGCCTAAAAGATCACCAGACAACCAGTAGAGACAGCATCATTGTATGGCACCATAACTTCCGGGTGAGACAATCACCGGTGGAGTCTACATTCGCAGCACACCATCCGCAGGCAGAGCAACATTACAGGCAGGGTGGGTTGGTACGGGTTTCAGGGGTTCCGCCCCTTTGTCATGCTTGCCTGATAGGGAACAAGCTGGCTTTAAGCTTTTATAGAGCAAGTACAAATTTCCAGAGGAGGGTTAAAAATGGGTTCTAGAAGTTATTCGACCATCCAAAAGGTCCAAATCTAGATCAGGAAAGACCATGGAAGTGGAACTCTATATACTGTATGTGTAAAAGAAAGGCCTAAGTCGGTAGTATTACAATATTAGACAAAGGAAATAATGGTGGGGGGGCTGTCTCATATCATAATGATATCTTCAATATGCCTGCCATATAAAAAAATATTAGCTGGAAGGGTCATAGCGGGTCAGGAGAATGGGGGGATGTCAGAAAACAAGGCACCACCTCCCTGAAATATATTAGACCATAAATTGAAAAAAAAATGGGATTTCTGGGTGCCAACACTATGTATAAGTTTTACTTAAAACATCAAATATGTTGTATGATTCACGGATAAATTGTTTTTAATTTGAATGTAACATTCATGTATGTGCTTTTACACATTGTCTCAATAAATTGATGTTTTAAGTAAAACTATAAAACTTATTGGCACCCTGAAATCCCACTTTTTTTCAATTTATGGTCTACTAACTGGAAGAGATTATTACTCCAAAAGCAGAACTCCTCTCACCAACCCATGAGTGAGGCTGGCATAACATTTTTGCACCCGTGGCTGTGTCCTGCATTTGGATGTAATAATCCTCCTGAAATTTGAAGTAGTTGTGCTCAAGACAAAAGTGAGTACCCTCCAGAAAGAACTGTGCCTGGGTAGCCAAAAAATGACCCAGAGGCGTGAGGCCCACCTTATGGAGGATTGAGCTGTAAAGTGATTTAACATCTATAGATAACCAATGATAAAACTGTTCCCAGGTATAGTTCTTTAGAGTGTCAATAATCTGTAGGGAGTCCCTAATATATGAAGGGACTGTATTAGTGGCTGTAGGAAAAAACACACATATTGAGACAGCCCACTGGCTACACTCTCCATTGAGGCAACGATGTGCCTATCAGGGAAATTGGTACGCAGTGCTGGAACAAGGTCTCCCAGCGCCCAGGGCACATATGCCAAACTCCGCCCCCCCCCCCTTAGGTTTAGCAGTGATGTTGTTGTCCCTACTCCTGTCAGCCTTTAATAGAAGCAGCTGACAGAGGACGCACCCATCCCTGCAAAAAACCATTGCACCAAGGGCAGCTGCCCCTCCTGCCCATCCCTTGTCCTGGCCTTATTGGTACGGTTCCAGGTCAAAAGACTCTAGGGATAAAGAATCAGCATTTTTAGACGGAGATTAAGAATCAGCAATGGCAAGGCCACTAGGTTTTATAAATAAACAGGCCTTATATACTTTATGTTTAAATTCACCCAAAACATATTTTTAATTCTGTAGAGTAGAATAAGGAAAGTAAACTAGAGTAGAGAGTAGACTGAGGTTTTAAATGAGATCTTTACCTCTATCTATAAGCCCTTTGGGGAAATATGGTCCTGATGAGACAACCAGAGCTTGGGCTGTGAGCCGATGATACCAGAATGTTATTGAATATTCCATAGGCATATATTGAGAATGCACTCCAGGAAAGACATCCAGGAAATTTATCCAAAAGCAGAACCCTGGCTGGCACAGTGAGAACAGGAGTAGGATCCAGCCAAGATCATAAACAAGAATACGAGCTAGGCATGAGATAAAACCCTGGTCCACTCAAGGTTTGAGTGGGGATCCACTTTAATCGCCTATAAATATTCTTTGGTAACAACATTGAATAATTTTTGTTTTGGTTCTTTGGAGCTTGTTTTAATATTTTTGTTCCAGGAAAATATAAAAATAGACTTAATTCGAAACAGTTGTAAAACCTACACAAGTCATGTTACTGAGAGAGTGTATTTGTACTTTTTTTTCTTTTAAGGTAAAAATAACCACTATGTCTGTACCCCAGTTTTTACAGTTTTCTAATGTCAGTGCATATATTCTAAATCTGGGACATATGCATAATGTATAGGTCCCCAAACCTGACTTGGCCTATGGCAACCATTCAGATGTCATATAAGCTGTTTTAATGTTTAACGCTACAGCTTTTATTCAGAGGGTACCTGGTGATCCTGGCATATTTTAAGGGCATCCTGGTATACTGTGCAAATATAAAGGTATATATAAGGACATAGTAAAATAGTAAAAAGGAGGTATGGGAATACTATGGCCTCCGAGGTAAGCAGCCAGCAGAGCTAAGGCCTCACTGTCTCTGTGCCTGAACAGCAGCTGGGAGACCTTTTGGAAAAGCCACAAGACACATAGGGGTCTGTTTATATATTTTTTTAAAAGTATAAGTCACATAACGTTCAGCATTTCATTGGATACCGAGTGAAAAAAAATTAGTTCTGCTTTAGAATGGACATTTTAATAAAAAAAAATTACAGGAAATGGAGTATCTTGACAGAAAAGACTGCGCAAAAACTCTCACATTATGGCAAAAGCAGCAGACCTACAATTCCAAATTATTAGCCGGTTATTGAATCATGCACTTGGAAGCTTGTTGTATGCAGAGAATACTTTACTTTCATGGAGAAATATATTACACGCCTTTAATCATAGACAGGAAGGGAACAATAAACAAGTACACACTTAGGTACAGAAGGTACATCCTGTTATTACTTTGTACCATAGAATACAAACTATCATAATGCAGTGCCACCGGCTGGATAGAAAGGTACAATTGACATATATAGTTGAGTCTATATAACTTGCTGTTGCTTTCCCAACACAAATAAAGGTCTAATTACATATCTTGCCCCTTCACCAGCCCTGTGCTGCTTCTCCATCTTCCAGTCTGAGCTCTGCCGTACAGGTGCTGCAAGAGGCTGATCATAAAAATCAGATATTTGTATTGCTTGCAAAAAAAATGAATGATGTATTAATAACTACAGAGCAACATTACTGAGTCATTTATAAATGCTTTGAGTTCACCTTTAAAGTGTTACTAAACCCTTGTCTTTTTTTATATTAAAATAATACGAGCACCTCTCCAGACAATATGCACCAAAGCAGGCGTGCTCCTGAGCCTAGGCTCTGTGTTTCCATTCACACACAGAGCTACAGTTCGGCCCCGACTCCTCCATCTCCTAAATGGTTTACTGGCTGTGATTGACAACTAAGGGAGCCAAGGGCTCCTGCTGCTACTAAAAGCCAATCAGGAGTCCAAACCCCCAGAGAGCCAAGGCTGTCGTGGACATCACTGGATCAAAAGGAGGCTCAGCTAAGTATTAGGGGGGCTGGGGGGCTGCTGCACACAGAAGGTTTTTTTCCCTTCATGCATAGAATGCATGAAGGGAAAAAAACCTTGTGCCTTTATAACCACTTTAATCCCTAAACTTTCAACCTGAACTATTAGCCTTTCTTTCCTTGCCATCAGTGCCCAAAGTTAAAGCTCCACTTTGGGAATCTTAACAATGAATTGCTTGTTTAGGTCTAGAGGACTTGTTAAAGAAGATTTACTTACCTTATCCTCCACCCTACTAGACCAGTCCCTGCAGCATCTTCTCCACTATGCTCTGGCGGTCCAAGGTCCTGATGCCATCAAGATCAATGCAGGGTCCATAGCTCTGCATTAAACATGATGATGCTGAGGAACAGTCAACCACTGGAGTGTGGGGGAGCGTCATCTGCAGGGGCAGCGGAGGATAAGGTAAGTTAAAGTGCTTCTTCTCTCCCGTAGACTAAATTAATGAGTAGTCACCCCTTGTAGCATGGGTGCAGCCCCACTGCGAGGGGTAATTTTCAAATTTCCCAGAGTTGGGCTTTAACCATCCCTTGCCATGTAATACCTGTGCATGCACAACAGCACCAAAAACAAATTATCCATGTCACTAGTTATAAATAAGAGCGTATTCCCAACTGCCAGTTGAAGAAGTGTGGTGTGAAGATGTCCTAACATGGCTCCTAAAGTCAGGTTCCATTAATGTACAATATCTGTTTCCTAAGAAATTGGTCAAAGGGCTTTTAAAGAAATACGTTTCTTGCAATAACTTTGAGCACTTAGCAACTGGGAACAACCCAGAGTAAACATTGTTTGTAGGGACTGGATGTGCACTTTTCTATGATTTTTTTTTTTTTTTTTTTTTTTTTAAATATTTACACATTTCTTGCCAAGTCCAAATGCTAGGCAAATTTGAACTTCGCAACAGTTCCTGAAAACCTTTATGCAACTGTTTTTTGTGTGATTTCAAACTTTGTGTGATTGTCTTGAGAATATGAGTTTCAGTCAAAGTAGCAGGATGAGGAGGAGCAAAATCTTTGGAAGTACTTATGCCATCTTACATTTCCCTGTTTTAAAGGTACAACACTTAACCACTTCAATACCAGGCACTTAGAACACTTTCCTACCAGACCAATTTTCAGCTTTCAGTGCTGTTGCGCTTTGAATGACGATTGCGCGGACGTGCGACGTTGTATCCAAACAACATTTTTATTATTTTGTTCCCACAAATAGAGCTTTCTTTTGGTGGTATTTGATCACCTCTGCGGTTTTTATTTTTTGCGCTACAAATAAAAAAAGACCGAAAATTTTGAAAAAATAAAAATTTCTCTGTTTCTGTCACAAAACCTTGTAAATAAGTATGTTTTCCCCATCACTGATGGGCATTGATGAGGCTACATTGACGGGCACTGATGAGGCAGTACTGATTGGCACTGATGATGCGGCACTGATGAGGTGGCACTGACGGGCACTGATGATGAGTCACTTATATGCAGCAATGATGGGCACTGATATACGGCACTGATAAGCAGCACTGATGGGCACTGATATGCAGCACTGACGGGCACTGATATGCAGCAATGACGGACACTGATAAGTGGCACTGATGGGCACTCATAGCCGGCACTGATTGTCACTCATAGGCAGCACTGGTAGGTGGCAACTGGTTGGCACTGGTACGCACTGATAGGGGCCATTTCCCTGGTGGTCTAGGGTGGCATCTGAAGGTGGCACTGAGTGCCATCCATATTGGGCACTGTGCCCCTTACCTGGTGGTCTAGGGTGGTCTCCCTGGTGGTCCTGATCGGCTCCCTGGTCGGCTCTCTGATGGTCCTGGATGGGCACATCCCTGGTGGTCCCTGGGCAGGCTCCCTGGTGGTCTAGGGTGCCGATCCGAAGGGGGGCTGCGCTGATAAACCATCAGCACAGACCCCCCCCTGTCAGGAGAGCAGCCGATCAGCTCTCCACTGCTCAGTTCTGCAGACCCGAGTACAGGAAAAGCCGATAAATGGCTTTCTTGTTTACATTGTGACCAGCCGTGATTGGTCACGGCTGATCACGTGGTAAAGTGCTTCTAATGGAAGCGATTTACCGAGTTCGGTAATGCGGGGGGTCAGACTGACCCCCCCATACCACCGGGCGCGCGCCAGCATGTTATCCTGAGGACATCATATGACGCCCAGTCAGGAAAACTGAACCACTTCCTGGCCGTCATTCTAAATACAGCGGTAGGGAAGTGGTTAAAGTGGTTGTAAACCTCAGACATGAAATATGAACAAAGCATATCCCTCTATAATGTGTACAATTAGGAGCACTAGGTGTCATTTCTGTCTGCTGCTTTATTCCTCTGCTATCAGCCTGAATCACTTCTGACAAGTTTTCCTGACACCAAGAGAAAAAAAGTGACAGGGGAGGGATCTCCAGCTGATTGACAGCCTCAGCTCCGTTCCTGTGTGCTGTGTGAAGGGGGGTGTGTCCCTTCCCTCCAATCAGCTCTCAGAGCTCTCCTCACTGAGCTTTGTAGAGTGTAAATGTAGTCCTCCCTTTTTCTGAACTCTTAGACAAGCTTATAAATTTAGTACTTTGAACGGATGTAGAGAAGAAAAGACTGCAGATAGACAGATACAACTTATGTTTTATCTCTGTGTATCACCTGAGGATAGTGCCTTCACTGGGTATATGAAAGGGTTTACAACCACTTTAAAGTAAACTAATTACAAGCCTAGGAAAGTGAATGAAACTTCGGATTTCATGTATCTGCCAATTGTAACCCTATACCGTGTTCTCAAAGCATAGCTCCTGAGCTTCAATTCAGGAGGACAAAGGTACCCTATGGTACCTTAAAATTACATGGTGACCAGATGAAGTTGTACGAATGCATCCCTGTCCCATTAGCCAGGCAGTACTGCTCCTGAATGCAACCCTAACAGTTGAGCCAAGCCAAACACTTTACGCTTACACTTGCGTCCTGGTATTCCCATTCGAAAACCCCATTTGGCTTCAAAAAGACAAAACAGGCATTCAGAAGGCAGCAGCATTGCCTCCTGAATGCCTGTCAGACACTTCAGTATTGCTCTTTGAAAAACAATCTATTGCAGATCACTTTTCAGAGAGCAGTGCTAGGGTAACAAGCCCTGACTCCTTATACGGGTGAACCAGTTGTAACTGAATGCGTAACACATATATGCAAGGTGGATTTTAAGTTCATTCATGGCAGCAGGAGGTTGTGTGACTCATGGTGAAGGATTCTGACGGTGGGCCAACAGGGCAGGCTCCCAATCATGTGACCGCTGTGAGAGCTGTTAAGGCATGGTTGCTCATCCTGTTGCGGAACTACAAGTCCCATCATGCCGCCTTTGGTAGCCATGCTTGTAACTGTCAGCTGCTTGGGACTTGTAGTTCCGCAACAGCTGGAGGGCCACAGGTGGAGCACCTATGTGTTAAGGGGTTAGGAATGCCAGGTCATTTGTGTACTTGTATGGCCTCCTCTGCATGCCATAAGGGTTTAGAATGCCCTGACCTTACATTCACTTTTAAAATTGTACTGAAAAACAAGATCCACGTAAAGAAAAAAAATGACTAACTTGTCTTTTCCCAGACCTCAGCCTTGAGTGCTGTAAATGTTCAACTGAGACCTCTCTAAAAGCAAAATAAAATATAAACACAGGAAATAAACACTATGACTGTATATTGTTATCTAAGGTAGAAGGATCAGAACACAAGCACATGTGATGACAGTTATCCTCCCCGTGAAGGCGAGGTAATGAGCAAGCCTTCTGAAAGCAAGCCCTGGGTCAAATGAGGTGAATACGTGCACTGCAGAGTTTCCTATAAGGTTCTTTACTTTCTTCTGTTTCTGGTTTGAATTATTACATTTGAGCCTGGAAAAGCCAGGCTGAAATATTACTGGATTTTATTAGATGGGAAACGTATTCATAAAAAAGCCTCTTGCCAACTCAAACTGAGCAGTTTAGGTAAGAGCATTAAGTCTGTAGCATGTGAATAGACTTTTATTATTCAGACTTTAACATTGTAAATGTACATAAAGCGATTTACTGTACTTAGTGAAAGAGTGGCTTAGGAATAAAGTAAACCCATATTTACCAACTGTCCTGGATTTGCCATAACGGTCCAGATTTATTAGACAGTTGTCCAGGAATATCTGTGTCCCAAGCTGTAGCTATAATGGTTGTATTGGTAATGGTCACTTTGTGTATGGAAGCAGCCTACACATCACCCAGATGTCATCAGGATAATAGTACTATAGTAGTGTGGCGTTACCAGTCATAAATGCAGAGGAAACTCCACCCTAGTGTCCCAGTGCCATTCAATCTACTATCCCAAGTATTCCAAGCTGTAGGGCAGGGGTAGGCAACCTTTGGCCCTCCAGCTGTTGTGGAACTACATTTCCCATGAGGCATTGCAAGGCTGGAAGTTACAATTACTCCCAGAGGCATGATGGGACTTGTAGTTCTGCAACAGCTGGAGGGCCGCAGGTTGCCTACCCATGCTGTAGGGACAGGGCCCTGTCAGTACTGTATTGCATTGCATTCTGTATCAGAGTGCTGGGTGAGGTGTGGAGGGCCTTCCCCTCTTTGTCCAGGCTTCTACACTCTCCCTTTACAACCTCTGATGCGCTATGCTTTATGTTCCTGCATGCAGGGAGTCCAGGTCCCCTAGGGTTGCCGCATCATCCCTTTAATCCAGGACACATGAATTACACAGGTTCTGAGGCTAATTGAATGTTTTGTGCATGCTGTCCCAGCACACAGGCCAGCACCAACCATACCCCTGTTCCCCCAGCTGGGTTCTTGCCATGCCTATGCTGGGCTCAGGGTGGCCCTGGGTGAGGGTATAGGGAAGCTCCACTACTGTTGGTAGGTCCTGGTCACCATCTAATTTTGCTTCCTCTGCTGCACTGCCTTCCATCTACCTGACCTTGTGGGTAAACCGTGCTCATCACAGTGCAGGAGGCAGTGCTGAATTGATCACAGTGCAAAAGAGCACTGCTCATCACAGTGCTGGAGGACAGTTCACAGTACTGTAGGGCAATGCTCATTACAATGCTGGGAAGTTGTGCTCACCACAGTGCAGGGGGTTCTGTGAGACTTACTGTACTGTAGGTAAAGTGAGCGAGAATAAAAGAAAAAGGTGTTATTGTTTGGATGGAGCGCTGGGGCGGATAATGGGGGTGTATAGGGGGAAACAGTGCTCAGGGGTACCTGGAGTGTAGATGGGTCACAGCACTGTTGGTATCAGGGATGAAGTAAGGTTAAAATATTGGAGTTATCTGGAGTGCTTAGGGTAACAGTGCTGGGGGAATTGAGATGTGTGGCAGGGGTACAAGTGCTGGGGTTATCTGAGATATAGAGATAAGTCAGAGTGCTGTTTTCATTGCTTCAGACTTTAGGTGATCATTAGCATACAGGTTGGGTAGGGTCTTGCTTATAACCTGACTGCCAAACTCTTTGGACATGGCAGGGCTAACATCTCATGCACCTGGATAGCAATAAGCTGTACTGTTGATCCCACCCACATCTATCACTCATTGTAAAGGTTGCAGCCAAGCTATTGAAACAATCTCACTGTCAACAGCTGACTAACCTTTGTGGTATTGATGGCACTACAATTCCGCCTGATCTCTATCATCTGCACATCTCTATGTGATCTAAGGCTACTGAGGCAGCACAGTGGCTTAATGGTTAGCACTTCTGCCTGGCAGCAGATTAGTTGATTTGAATCCCAACCACAACACTACCTGAATAGAGTTTACATGTACTCCCTGTGGCTGTGTGGGTCTCTTCTGGGTACTTCAATTTTCCCCCATACTCCTTTGTTCCTGTCTAAATTAGCCCTAGTTTGTGAGTTATGAATATGAATTAGGGTCATTAGCAGTGGCGGTCCGTCCATTAGGGGCGCCATTTCCCTTAATCCATGCGCCCAGCCCCTAATCTACATGCAGGGCACCGGACGCATGGATTCCAATGGGTTTTTTTTTTTTTTGAAGCACATGATAAGAGCCTGAGGCTCTAATTGGCTTTAACCACTTGCGACTGCCCGCCGCAGCGTGACGGCAGCAAGATGGCTTGTTATCACGAAACGCTGTCACCTGACGGCACGGCAGCCGCGATAATTAGCATTGTGAGCATGTGCGCACCGCCGGAGGCACGCTCGCGCGCTCACTGTGTCTGGGGTGGGGCCAGGGAGCTTGTAGGGTGACTCGATCACCGCCGGCTACCTGCAATGAGAGAACGGAGATCCGTGTATGTAAACACGGATCTCCGTTCTGAAAGAGGGGGGAAGGGCTGTGATCACAGGCTTCCTGTATATGGGAGCTGTGATCACTCCCCTCCCCCTGCCAGCCCAGCAACGATACAGTTAGAACACACTGAGGAAACACAGTTAACCCTTAGAGCGCCCCCTGCAGGTTAACCCCTTCACTGCCAATAGCATTTACACAGTAATCAGTGCATTTTCATAGCACTGATCGCTGTATTAATGCCAATGGTCCCAAAAAAGTGTCAAAATGGGCCGCAATATCGCAGTAGCAATTAAAATCACAGATCGCCGCCATTCCTAGTAAAAAATTTAAAAAAAATAAAAACCCCAGAAATGAATTCTCATCATCTGTAAACGCGGCAACTTTTGCGCAAACCAATCAATAAACGCCGATTGCGATTTTTTTAACCAAAAATATGAGGAAGAATATAAATTGTCCAAAACCAATGAAAAAAATCCAATGGTGTGTGCCCGGCCCTTCAATGGCTCACCTGCTCTCCAAACTGCAAAATTGTTGCTCTTTTTTTGTTTATAGCGGCGATCAGAAATAACACAGAGGTGATCAAATACCAGCAAAAGAAAGCTCTATTTGTGGGAAAAAAAGGACGCAAATTTCGTTTGGGTACAACGTTGCACGACCGCACAATTGTCAGTTAAAACGACACAGTGCCGAATCGCAAAAAGTGCTCTGGTCCTAAAGTGTGAAATCCTTCCGGGGCTGAAGTGGTTAAAAAAGGGTGCACTTTGCACAGCACTGTGCCCTGAGCCCACCCAGTTGTGTGACAATAGCAAATTAATACTCACTATTGTCTTCCTGATTCTCCTCCAATGCTTCAATTCTCCTCCAATCAAGAAGCAAGTCCTGAGACCCATTTGGCCAGGGAGTCTTAGGAACCACTTCCTGTCCGGTGGGAAGGAGAAGTAACGGCCTCGGAGCTTGGAAGAGTCAGGGACAAGCTCAGACAGTGGTCCTCTCCTGCCAGGACTCGGCTCCCTCTTCCAGGGATTGCTCACCGGCAGCCACATTCAGCACTCCCCTGCTCAGACAGTGGAGGGAGGAGGAGGGGAGATCAGAGTGTCATCCCGGGACTTGTTATCTGCCTCCTAAGGTAAGGTGGCCTCTGATCGCTGCATCCCCGTCGGTCCATCTCCCACGGGCAGGAATCTTTGGTTTGCCGTCCCCCAAAGTATTGAGCACCAGCCGCCACTGGTCATTAGATTGTAAATTCCTTGAGGGCGGGGACTGGTGTGATTGTACAATATACAGTATGTAAAGCACTGTGTAAATTCTCAGTGCTATATCAATACCTGTAATAAATAAATTGTGTTCTTACTGAGTCCACAGGTTTCCCTGACTAATTGCTTTGCGACCTTTGTCCTCCCACCTTGGGTACCTCAACACCTTTTGAAGGAATTGTTCAGCCTCTTAAAATGTACAGTACCTGAATTCCACCACACCACAAGCTAAATCCTACTGGTCCCTCTGCACGATGAGAGGACCACATTTCTTCAGTAAATGTGCCAGAAAAGATCACAGTTACTGAGAATTTTCAGAAACTTGGAGCACAAATTGCATTTATTCAAGAAACAAAAGTAATCTATCATAAATTCCCCAAAAGCAGTCCATGCCCCTCACACGCAATATTTTCAATTTAGCCCAATTCTCTTTAGAAGAGGGCTTAGATACACTTAAATTACAACTAAAGGCAAAACTTTTTTTTAGTTTTGGAAAGAATGGATATTGATTAGAACACCTGAAAATTCTTACTGCCATCTGTGTCTCCTTTAGGGAAAATTCCCATCTCCATTTGTCTTGTTTACCATTATCATCAAAGGTGAAAGTAAAAGAAAATCCCAAATTTTGAGTTGCCCCCAGAAAAGTAATAGAGGGGAAATTTTCCAATAGGGACACTAGTTCTGCCTATAGTTCTACTTTAAGGACAAGTCAGTCCCCTCAGCCAATATATACTGCCCCAGTGTAAAACAGGTCTCTAATTTTGAAAGCATGAGTCAAACTCTAGAGTTTTGCATCGTGAACTTTAAAACTGGGGGTGATTTAAATGTTTCCCTAGTCCTAGCGCTAGACACATCTTCAGTTACATCATCATTCCCTTACATGAGACTCAGATTGATCAAAAAACAGTTTTCCTCTCAGCTCAGCGAAGTTGGCCCTCCTACAATCAACACAAATAATAACTCAGGTGTGTTTCTTTAGTGCTAAGTTTGTGCTGCAAAAATTAGCATTTGTGCTGCTTTTATTTTTAAGATATTAGAAATTGTTTTTTCCAGACTATGACATCACCCAGACACCCTACAACAGCCAAAGGACACGAAACTGGGCTGGTTGGTTAGTGTTACGTTTGTGCAGGATTGTGCCGTTTAAATTTCCTTTCTATCTTTTATCATTATTGCGTTATTAATGATTTATTAAAGGTCACCAAAGGTCACTCAGCCCCCTACAATGGCCAGAAGACACAAAACTGGACTCGTTGGTTAGTGCTACGTTTGTGCTGGTTTGTACTGCTAAAAATTTTATTCATGCTGTTATGGTTTTTTAGTTATAACAGTTTATTTTTTTTATCAAACCTCGCCCACTTTGCCCCCCTACAATCGGCACAAAAAAAAAATTGTGTGTGTTTCTTTAGTGCTACGTTTGTGCTGTTTTGTACCGCACAAACTTACATTTGTGCTGCTTTTATTTTTAAGATATTAACAATTGTTTTCTCCAGACTATGACATCAACCAGCCCCCCTAGAACAGCCAAAGGACACGGAACTGGGCTGGTTGATTAGTGCTACGTTTGTGCTGGTTTGTGCCATTTAAATTTTGGTTCTATTTTTTATCATTTTTGTGTTATTAATGATTTATTAAAGGTCACCAAAGGTCACTCAGCCCCCCCTACAACAGCCAAAAGACACGAAACTGGGCTCATTAGTCAGCTACGTTTGTGCTGGTTTGTGCTGTTTAAAGAGGAGGTCCCCCCAATACTAAAAAAAGTAAAAGTCAGCAGCTAGGCATACTGTAGCTGCTGACTTTTAATAAAAGGACCCTTGGAGCCTTACCAGTGTCCCCAGCAATGCAGCCTTACTAGTGTCCCCAGCAATGCAGCCTTACTAGTGTCCCCAGCAATGCAGCCTCACCAGTGTCCCCAGCAATGCAGCCTCACTGGTGTCCCCAGCAATGCAGCCTTACCAGTGTCCCCAGCAATTCTGAGCAATGCAGCCTCACCAGTCTCCCCAGCAATGCAGCCTTACCAATGTCCCCAGCAATTCCCAGCAATGCAGCCTCACTGGTGTCCCCAGCAATGCAGCCTTACCAGTGTCCCAGCAACTCTGAGCAATGCAGCCTCACCAGTCTCCCCAGCAATGCAGCCTTACCAGTCTCCCCAGCAATTCCCAGCAATGCAGCCTCACCAGTGTCCCCAGCAATGCAGCCTCACCAGTGTCCCAACAATGCAGTCTTACCAGTGTCCCCAGCAATGCAGCCTTACCAGTGTCCCCAGCAATGTAAGGATGTAAGGAGGCATGCGGGGGACACCTGATGCAAGGATGCATTCTGGGGACACCTGATGTAAGGAGGCATGCTGGGGACACCTGATGTAAGGAGGCATGCTGGGGACAACTGATGTAACTGGGGACACCCTGATGTAAGGAGGCATGCTGGGGACACCTGATGTAAGGAGGCATGCTGGGGACACCTGATGCAAGGAGGCATGCTGGGGACACCTGATGTAAGGAGGCACGCTGGGGACACCTGATGTAAGGAGGCACGCTGGGGACACCCTAATGTAAGGAGGCATGCTGGGGACACCCGATGAAAGGAGGCATCCTGGGGACACCTGATGTAAGGAGGCATCCTGGGGACACCTGATGTAAGGAGGCATGCTGGGAACACCTGATGTAAGGAGGCATGCTGGGGACACCTGATGTAAGGAGGCATGTTGGGGACACCTGACGTAAGGAGGCATGCTGGGGACACCTGATGTAAGGAGGAATGCTGGGGACACCTGATGTAAGGAGGCATGTTGGGAACACCTGATGTAAGGAGGCATGCTGGGGACACCTTAATGTAAGGAGGCATGCTGGGGACACCCGATGAAAGGAGGCATCCTGGGGACACCTGATGTAAGGAGGCATCCTGGGGACACCTGATGTAAGGAGGCATGCTGGGAACACCTGATGTAAGGAGGCATGCTGGGGACACCTGGTGTAAGGAGGCATGCTGGGGACACCTGATGTAAGGAGGCATGTTGGGGACACCTGACGTAAGGAGGCATGCTGGGGACACCTGATGTAAGGAGGAATGCTGGGGACACCCTGATTTAAGGAGGCACGCTGGGGACACCCTGATGTAAGGAGGCATGCTGGGAACACCCTGATGTAAGAAGGCACGCTGGGGACACCCTGATGGAAGGAGGTACGCTGCTGGGAACACCTGATGCAAGGCAAGAACTATAACTAAAAAACCATAACAGCACAAATAAAAATTTTAGCAGCACAAACCAGCAAAAATTTAGCACTAACCACTGAGCCTGATTCAGTATCTTTTGGATGTTGTAGGAGGGCTGAGTGACCTTTGGTGACCTTTAATAAATCATTAATAACACAAAAACGATAAAAGATAGAATGGAAATTTAAACAGCACAAAGGTAGCACTAACCAACCAGCCCAGTTTTGTGTCCTTTGGCTGTTGTAGGGGGGCTGGGTGATTTCATAGTCTGCAAAAAACAATTGCTAATATCTTAAAAATAAAAGCAGCACAAATGTAAATTTTTGCAGAACAAAACAGCACAAACGTAGCACTAATGCCTCGTACACGTGGTGCAACAGTAGTACGACCGCACATTCAACTTTTGCCCAAAATCGGCTGTCGGCTGTTGTGTCTAGCGTACTGACAGGAGTCAAGTAGTTATACAACAAAGCTTCAACAAAGCTGAACGTAGTGACACGTCAACCACTTGCTTACTGGGCACTTAAACCCCCCTCCTGCCCAAACCAATTTTCGGCTTTCAGCGCTGTCGCATTTTGAATTACAATTGCGCGGTCGTGCGACGTTGTGCCCAAACAACATTTTTATCATTTTTTTCCCCACAAATAGAGCTTACTTTTGGTGGTATTTGATCACCCCTGCGGTTTTTATTTTTTGCGCTATAAACAAAGAGCGACGATTTTGAAAAAAGAACAATATTTTGTACCTTTTGCTATAATAAATAGCCAAAAAAAAATATATAAAAAAAAAAAATATTCATCAGTTTTGGCCGATATATATTCTTCTAAAAAAAAATCACAATCGGCGTATATTGATTGGTTTGGGCAAAAGTTATCGCATCTACAAACTATGGAAATTGATTTATGGCGCTTTTATTTTATTTATTTTTTTTACTAGTAATGGCGGCGATCTGCAATTTTTATCGGGACTGCGACATTGCAGCGGACATGTCGGACATTTTTGACAATTTTTGGGACCACTGACCCTTATACAGTGATCAGAAATTGAAATATCCACTGATTACTGTATGAATGTCACTGGCAGGGAAGGGGTTAAAATAAATTAATAGCCGCTGCGCTGAAAAAACCAAACTGAAAAGAAAAGAAAAGCTGCTGGCACAAAAAGGTCAGAACCGGAACCTCACAAACAATATATTATATACAGGTGTAGCGCTATACTCAAAGGTATAAAGTCTCCATATAATTCTCTACAGGTCAATCCTGGTGTGTGAAAAGTCGCAGACAAGTAAAGGTGATCTTCATTAAAGTAGAAAGCCTCCACCGACACCCACACAAACTGCCTCTTACCCTCCTGAGATGACCCCTATTACGAAGGTCTCTCTGGCCTGTGTGTGGGAAAGTCTTGAGGAAAGATGTCTGCTAATAAGTCGGGCTAACATCCTTTGGATTCCATAAAGGTCCCCAGGCTGCTACATCCACCAAATCCGTTCCGCTCGTCACCACCTTGCTGAGTGTGTGCTCTCCTCCTGTCGGTGCTCGCACTGTATGAGACTCTCCAATGGTGTGTGCCCGGCCCTTCAATGGCTCACCTGCTCTCCAAACTGCAAAATTGTTGCTCTTTTTTTGTATATAGCGGTGATCAGAAATGACGCAGAGGTGATCAAATACCACCAAAAGAAAGCTCTATTTGTGGGAAAAAAAGGACACAAATTTAGTTTGTGTACAACGTCGCACAACCGCGCAATTGTCAGTTAAAGCGATGCAGTGCCTAATCGCAAAAAGTACTCTGGTCCTAACCTGGGAAATCCTTTGCGGGGGTGAAGTGGTTAATAAATCATTAATACAGCAAAAACGATAGAATGGAAATTTAAAAGTCACAAACCTGCACAAACGCAGCATTAATCAACCAGCCCAGTTTCGTGTCCTTTGGCTGTTGTAGGGGGGCTGGGTGATGTCATCGTCTGGAAAAAACTATTTCTAATATCTTAAAAATAAAAGCAGCACAAATGTAAATTTTTGCAACACAAAACATCATAAACTTAGCACTAAAGATACACACGTGAGTTTTTATTTGTGCTGATTGTAGGGGGCCAACTTCGCTGAGCTTTTCCTCTCTATGCCTACTTGACACTTGGTTCTTTTTACACTCAGATGTCAGAGATTATATATATGAGTTTACCCCTTGGGACAGATACTCCAGACTTGAGCATTTATCTCAGACCATATGCTGACTCAGAAAACCCATTCCCAAAATACCTGTATATGAAATTATGGAAAACAATACTGGAAAGAGAGCTACAACTAAAATTTTAGACAACGTTATAGGTCTGAGCCCACAAAAGTTTGTTTTTACACTGTATATGAGAAAAAGGTTCACAAAATATTGATGTGGTATTGATATTGATATTAGCATATAGAGAATCATATTAAACACCTGAAAAACCTTCATGTGATCCATCCCTCTTATCATAATATGTGCTGAAGATGCAAATCTAAGTTGAGGGGTCTCTCTATCATATCTTCTAGTTCTGCCCTGGTGACACCCCATTCTGGCAAGAACTTCCTATTCACAATCTCGAAACACCCAATAAAACAATACCCACTGACTCATCTCTAAGGCTAATCAGCCACAGGATAGCAATCATGTCAGTGACACTCTGCATCATTTAAGTCTGCCCACTGCCAGGGAAGAGGTGAAAAGGAGGACCCCCCGTGACAGGCCCCATCTGGGGGAAGAACTAGGTGAGCTAGATGCCAGGAAGGAAGCTAGGTTTCAGGGACAATGTGACTTCTGTGTGCACATGAACAGGAGTTATCTCGTCAGTGGCCGCCAAAGAGTCATGGAAAAAGCAACAGAGATAGATGGCAGTTGGTGGGTGACAGAGTAGAGACTGTGAGCCTGAATATGCCAGTGCTGTAGAAGGGAACCCTGGCATGTAAGGTATGCTATGCTTATTTACATATTGTAGATTGTAAGCTCCAGAGGTGGCTCTAGGCTTTGTGAGGCCTTAGGCATAACTTAGATATGAGGCCCCACTCACCGCCCATAATGGGAAAAATAATTAAAGTGATAAAAATTAACTGTATTAGGAGCGTACAGTATAGGGGGAGGGTAAGTGGACAGTAGAGGGGGCAGAGAGCACAGAACAGGGGGAGGGTAAAGTGGACAGTACAGGGGGCAGGAGAGTACAGAACAGGGGGAGGGTAAAGTGGACAGTACAGGGGGCAGGAGGGTACAGTACAGGGGGGAGCAGGAGGGCACAGCACAAGGAGAGGGTAAGTGGGCACAGTACAAGGGGCAGAGGAGGATACAGTACAGGGAGCAAAAGGGCACAGTACAGGGGGTAGGTAAGTGGACACCGTACAGGGGGTAGGAGGGTACAGTAAAGTGGCAGTATTGAATAATATAGACTTGGTTTTCTTAAGCAGAGCTGTGCAGGGAAGCTGCCCTCACAGATCCCACCTATTCTGGCATTGCTCTACACTGGAACCCCCCCCCCCACCTTCCCCTCCAAAGTTTTTTGCTCTCTTCCGGAACTTTGCAGGGGTTATGGAAGGACCCTGAGGTGGAGCATCTTATTACTGCTGCTGCTTTTGTGGGAGGGATACTGTGCCAATCACATGGGATGAATAGGAAAGGAAGGTCAGCAGGGATTGGCACAGAACACATCCTGCCCACACAAGCAGCAACAATAGTGAGATGCTCCACCTAGGGCTTCTTTCTTGGCCCCTGAAAAAATGGGATTGGGGGTGGGGCTGGGAACCATGGGGTACGGGAGGAGGAGAAGGATGAAAAAGGGGGGAGTGGGTAGGAGATGGGGAATAGGTAGAGGAGAACTGGAGTGGGAAAGAAAGAAGAGAGAGAGGGAGGGAGGGAGGAGAGAGAGAGAGGGGGGGGAGAGGGAGATAGAGAAGGGGGAGAGAGAAAAGGGGGGGGGGGAGAGA
>BLSH010014529.1:223551-237044 GCA_018402905.1 Glandirana rugosa | reverse complement strand
GTAGTTCAACATGTCCTTTTCCAAGGTCGACAACGAAATTCCCTTTCTAATAAGAAGATTTTAGTAGAGGTTGAACATGTCCCTTTCTAAGGTCGACAACGAAATTCCCTTTCTAATAAGAAGATTTAAGTAGACGTTCGAGGTAAGTGATTCACATAAGATCGACGTATCTCGGTATAATCACAAGATTTTAGTACATGTTCGAGGTAAGTGATTCACATAAGATCGGTGTATCTCGGTATAATCACAATATTTTAGTACAGGTTCGAGGTAAGTGATGATTTTAGAAGAATAATCTTTCCCTTAAAGCAACAGCTGGAACCTTTTCCTGTACAACTTGATGATGATTTTAGAAGAATAATCTTTCCCTTAAAGCAACAGACTCTACCTAGTCCAGTCAGATCGCTCTGTGCAGCAGGATGAGGTGTGCAATCTGTCCCTCAAAGCAGTAGTACTAGTATCTCTCCCTAGTCCACAATCAGATCGTTCAGTAATGCAGCATGAGATGTTCTGCAATCTGTCCTTCACAGAGCCAGTAGCATCCTCTCCCTAAACTATCCTGAGAGCATATGACATGCAGCACGGTGACTCCAGCCCCATATAGAGGCTGGGTCACATGGTGCACTGGCCAATCACAGCCATGCCATTAGTAGGCATGGCTGTGATTGTTTCTCAGGGAAAACCAGTGAAGCCCTTGGCAGCTGTTCAACACGTGGAATAAAATACCAGAACCCCGGACCCGAACCCGGACTTTTTTAAAAAGTCCGGGTTCGGGTCCGGTTTCCCGGACACCCCAAAGTTCGGTACAGACCCGAACTTTACAGTCCGGGTTCGCTCAACTCTACTCTTGTTGTTTAAGTAGAGTTTAAATATCATTACTAATATTAAAAGAAATCTAAAATTATATTGATGCCCATAATCCTCTTCCTTCACTGTAAGGCAATCACCAGCTGATTTACAAAGCTTTTTATTACAAATTTGCACTTTCATTTCTGGAGCTATTTATAAAACTGTTACTGGCATTATTTTTCTCTTATATTTTCCTTTTTTATTAACTTCCACATTTCTGCTGTTTTTTTTTTTTGTGTGTGCATTTATTCAAAGATTTTGCAGTTATTTTATAATTTTAAACAAAATAAATTAATAACTTGAGCAATAAAACCAAGGCAACACAATTTATTATCTTAAAATTGATATACATTTGCTAGAATCTTTCTTTATTTTAAATAATAGACACATAGCAGATATACATAGCACATAGCTTTGTAAAGGGAAGATATTTAGGCAGTGACTAGAGGGACAGGGAAGGCCCATGGACATCGGAGCTAAGTAAGATATGAAACTCCACAGCTTCAGGATCTCAATACAGTCACTGTTTGCTTATTCATATACATACAGTATATAACGTTGTAGAAAACACAAGTGCTGCAATAATATCAAGCACCTCTGAGGTACATATGTGCTGAAAAATGGATCACAATGTAATAAACTTAAATTGCATTACACTGAAAATATTAATTAAAATGCGGGCCATGATGACCGCATTGCCAAGATGGCCGCATGAAGCAATAACTCTGTGAGCTCTCTGGGGGAAATCTACATCCATGACAGCCCTGCACTGCTTACTCTCCCCTCATCATCTCTAAACTCCACAGAGCCTGTCTTAAAACACTAACTCCCTAATACATTTACCAGAGGCTGGGAACAATGCACCATTCATTTGATTGGCGATTTACTTTTAGATAGCAAGCTTTGAGCCCCGGAGGAGCCCCTGAATAAATACACTCTCCCCATATAGCGTAATTTACATTAATGCGCCTAAAGTGCTTTTTAAAGTCCTCTCCTCTACCTAAGGTTTGTCTCCACCCTAAAGTGTGGCACTTCTTTACCAACTCCTCCACACCCCCTAAAGGTATATCACTACTTTATAACTATTTACAGAATAAATGTGAGTTTCTTAAAACCAGTTCTATGTTGAAATGGGAGGTGGACTACTACTCCCCAATTGCTTCAAGCCATAGGATACACACATACCATCACCTATTGTGTGAACCATTGGGAACTGGCTTTAAAATCATCATGAGGTGGTACCTCACCCCATATAGGTTAGCTAAATTGTTTTCAACTAGCTCCGCCCTATGTTGGAGAGGTTGTGGCCTTGCGGGTGATCTTTTATATGGTCTTCATTTAAAAATATTTGCAGCTTCTAGCAAAAAAATTTCCAAATTCTCTCAGACATCTCGGGTATCCTAATGGTCCTTAACCCTGCACTGGCTTTATTACACTTGGGAACCAATGCTTTCCCCTCTCCTTATCATAAGATAAAAGCCAGTCTCTTACTGCCAGCTAAATTAACAATAAGACATTGGAAAAGTAAATTAATCCAACCGGAGCTGTGTGTATTACTCACCAACATTATCTGTATGAAAGAACACTTGCCTTATACTCTGAGCCACTGCCTAACTTTGGGAAATCCTAGAAACCTTGGACCACTTGGTATGCTCCCTGGACTACTGTACATCTTTTAATTATGTGGTTTTCTATTTTTGTACTGACCATTTTTATGGGCTATTTTTTTACAATACAATGTTATTATTTGGTCACAAAAGGTACCTCAACTCATACTCATGCTGGGTCTTGTAACATTATTTCTGTTTTATTTTATTTTTATTTTTGTATCTTTTTATACCTTGGTTTTATTTTCTCACCTTTAATATGACTTAACACAATGTACATCCTAACTGTCTGATGAAGCCACAGGTCCTGTTTACCCTCTTCTTCCAGTGCTTGTGGTTCCTAAATGCTGTTCTTTGCAGCATTTCTCCATTGAGTACAAAAGCAGGGGAGGGGCTCTGAGACTCTGGACTCACAAGGAGCAAGTGGAATGATGCTAGGTGACATGTAACCCCCAAAAATATACGGCCAGCATACCATGGATCTTTTTATAAAGTTCAAGTTTTACTTGGTCCCACAGCTGCAAATAGTACAATGTTCCAAGGTCATGCAGGGCCCATTTGTCAGGCATGTGATAGATACAGAGTGCATAAAATAGCATTTTAAAGAAGGCATTCATCGATCAGTACTACAAAGAGGATTTACGCCTGACCCCTGCAGTTATTATGATGCTATGAACCCACCAAAATTGCATTTATTCCATTGCTGTCTTGTGGCAGCACACTGATATGGTATATTGGGCACCTTATTGCTAAAGTTTAGACCCACTGTATCTGTCACAGGATGAGTTAAACAACCACTGGCTCAACTCACTGGCAACTATGAACATTTCATTCCTGTATACTTGCATACCCAATGCAGCACATTTGCAGGCAGTAAAACATTTTGTCTATGCCCACCTCATGGAACTTAATAATTGGATTTCTAATTGAGTGTTTGAATTTTGTACTTGAAAACAGCTCTTTTGCAATCAAGAGGGTTACATACATATGTGTTACTGCCAGGGCATCTTGTCTCCTTATTTGCACACCTTTTGTGTGCTGTCTGGTGAAGTATCACATTTACTCCTCCAGTGCATTCAACATGTGAAGGGTTGGATGTACTGTCTATTTAGATTAACTCTTTTTAGTTTGGGTTGGATGTGTTCCATTATATGCATTATCTTTGTGTATCACTGTATACTGTATCATTTTGGTGGAATTATGGCATAATGACATCAGGGATCATTTGTACTCTGATCATTTACCACTACTGATGGGGCGACACAGTGGTGTAGTTGTTAGCACTTTCGCCTAGCAGCAAACGGGTCGCTAGTTTGATTCCCAACCACAACACCATCTGTCTGGAGTTTGCATGTTCTCCCTGTACCTGTGCGGGTTTCCTCCAAGTACACCGGCTTCCTCCCACACTCCAAAGACATGCTGGTAGATTAATTGGATCCTGTCTAAACTGCCCTTATTATCTGTATGTATGTGAGTTAAGGGACCTTAGATTGTAAGCTCCTTGAGGGTACGGACTGATGTGAATGTACAATGTATATGTAAAAGTGCTGTGCAAATTGACTGCGCTATATACCTGAAATAAGTAAAAATGATTAGAATTACTGTTTGCACTCATGTGTACATGCCTAGCAAAGGGGTCCTGAAATGTTGTACTATTTGCACTGTGATGGAATGGTCCCTTAAACTATTTCTACTTGTAGTTAATTAAACAAGTCTTCTGAAAAACTGGAGAGAAAGAACAAAGAAGAAACAATCTTGACAATATTTGCATTACTTTGTCTCTCTGGTAGAAAAAAGCCAATTGGATCATGGTATGTTTATAATGAAAGAGTGGGTAAATATAAAGTACCCATGACATGGGATTATGGCAGCCACGGGTTAATTTAAAAAAAAATAAAAAAATAAAAATTGGTTACTGTACCTTTAAGTGACACGGAGTCATGTCACATGTAGTCCAGGCAGGAAACACGAGTTTCTAGTGCATGCCACACATGTAGTTGGACGGGAAACATGTGTTGGGGGGCTATATAAAGGCCCCCGCAAAGTCCCCTGTCACAGTTGATTCAGGATCGGTCTGGCGAGCTCCATTGGCTATAATACTGACATTTAATACAGGAGCTTGCCTACCATGACTGGATCATGAAGATGCTGGTTTGCAGGGCCCTGGAAAAGACGATATCAGAAGGAGGGGAGGAGTCTCTGCTGAAGTGCCTGTCTGCGGCAGAAGAGGTTCTGGGACGTGAGCCAGAAGTGACCCCCCCGTCGGATCTTCCACAAGCCCTGGAGGTGAGGATCTTTGGATGTCGCCGGCCAGCCCACCTGGGAGCCACCATAGCCACCGGCATCAGCACAGCCTTCCTCCTGAACGCCTGGGGTCTTCGACATTGGAGGCTCAGTGGGAGAGTTTCCACCCCCGGGAGGCGGGAGCAGATGACATCACTGGAGCTCAGCATTCTGGCCGCAAGAGGCTGAGGAAGAAGAGGGTGTTTTCTCCATCGCCTATTCGCAGTGGAGGGGGCGTGGCCACGCTCGCCACTCCCTACCTACTAGAAGAGCGGCTCCATCCGGTCCTGGAAGAGGATTTCATCCAGATGCTCCGGTTGCTATGGCAATGGCATCGCGCGGGTCTAGGCCTGCGAGGCTAAACTCTGCGGCGGCTTCTCTGATGACAGGAGTTCCAGGTATGTCAGTGCCGGCTGTTCGATTGGCTCAAGCTGACATCCTTCAAGAAGCTCCCATCTCTCAACCCATTCAGGCTGGTGAGTTATCACAGCATCAGTTACTTACTAATTTGATATGCTCCCTTCACAGATTCTTTAGGTATGCCTCAGCCTGCAGTAGTGCCTTCAGCATCACCAGGTAATGTTTGGTCTTCTCCTATGGCTAGTTTAAATGTGTCTACTGTTCCTCCTATTTCTAATGCTACTAATATTGACCATGTGGGGGAATCTAATGTTTCATTTGATAATATTAATACTCCTATTCCGGTTTCTTGCTATAAGGAAGTAATGCCTTGCAAGATGTCTTCGTTGGGATTTCATTTAGCTTCTTCCACAAAGGAAAAAATTTGGAAAGGAGATTTCATTGATTTATTTTCTCTTCTTCCTAGTAGCAAGGCATTTGTGAAACTGGATAAGAAATCAGAAGAGAATAAGCGTCGTGACCCCCCTAGATCATTCCACAATTGGCTGCAAGCCTTTTGCATTTTTTCAGCTGTCATGGGAGAGAAGTTCCCTGAAAAAGGCAGTGGCTTGTTCCAACATTTAAAGCATGTTTTGGAGGCTTATAAAAATGTTGGCGGTTGGGGATGGTGTAACTATGATGAATCTTTGCGCCAGAAGTTAGCTGTATACCCAAATCTTAAATGGGGTATGAAGGATGTAGGTTTGTGGTTAAACCTAATTCTTCCACAAAAAACTGTTTTCGCTAAGCAACCGTCTAATGCTAATCCTTCTTCTTTGTACAAAAAGGGTGTTTGTTATGCCTTTAATGAATCTCAGTGCAAATGGTCAACTTCATGCCGTTATCGACATGAATGTTCTTTTTGCTTTGGCATTCACCCTTTGACAAAATGTTTTAAAATCGAACTCCGAGGTACAATCAGCACGGAATAACAATTCAAAAAGCTTTCACTCCACTGAAATTGGGAAGAATGCATCACTGGTTATGTCTTTACCCAGACAAGGAGAAAGCTCAAATTCTAACTGATGGTTTCTCAAAGGGTTTTAAACTTCCATTTTTTTTTCAGGTGTAGGTTGTAAGGTAGTTAAAAATTTAAAATCAGTAGATTTGTATAGTCATGTAGTTAGGGAAAAAAATAATTAAAGAAATTTCCGCTGGTAGAGTTGCAGACCCTTTTAGGTTTGCTCCTTTTGAGAATTTTTGCATATCCCCTCTTGGTCTGGTTCCCAAAAAAGAGCAAAATGCTTTCCGCCTTATCCATCATCTCTCTTTCCCGAAGGGCAGTTCATTGAATGATGAGATTGATCATTCTTTGCCCTCTGTCAATTACACTTCCTTTGATGATGCAACTCGGCTGATTAAACAATTTGGACGAGGTGCTTTGCTTGCAAAATCTGATATCCAATCCACTTTTAGGCTATTACCAATTGCCCCTGGGTCCTTTAATTCCTTAGGTTTTTGTTTTGAGGATTTGTTCTTTCTTTCAAATAATTTTTATTGAAGTATTTTTCACATGACAGATGGGGAAGGGAACAGAAAAAAAAAAAAGGGGAAGGGAAAACTCAGGGAAACACATATGCATATGTCTCAGTGGTTTATACATACATCCTTGGTTCATTAAAACATCACATTGTATAGACTGTAATCATTCGCCTGGGACATTTACAGTTTGTTTGATACACAAGTGCACCTCTTCTAACCTTATATTCTCCTGTGTTCCTCTACTCTCGCTTGTGTCTACACATATGGAGGTGGCTAATCGTGACATGCTCTTTAGGTGCTCCGCACCTCCGCTCACCCAGGTTTCTCTAGTGGCTGGGCGAGCAGAGAGCCTGCAGCCCCCTGTAGAATGTTAGGGCACCTCAAAACTGGATTAGGTTCCTTTCATGGACCCAGGCTTCCCAATTTTGTTAAAATTTTATCCAGGAATAATTTTTACCCGCTATGTGCTTTTCATAGATGCAGTTAGTGTCAACTTTATGTTTAACTTCCTCTAATGTGGCGACAGTGGTTAGTTTCCATCTATGTGTTATAGACATTCTAGCCGCCAAGAATATGTGTGAGGTTTAGTTGGAGCCCAAATAGGGCCATGTGAGAGCTCAGGGTCACCTCAGTTTTGGCAAGGCTTGATATTAGGGCAAAAACTGACCTCCAGAAACTTTTAATATTTGCACAAGACCACAAGATGTGGTGTAGATCTCCCGTTGTGCCGCAACCACGGCAGCATTTAGGGGAAGTGTCTGGGAAGATCTGATTGAGTTTTGCTGGGGTTAAGTAATCTCTATATACAGTTTTAATAAAGTTTCCCAATGGGAAGTGCAGTGGGAGTATTTAAGCGATTTGTACACTGCCTTGTTCCATTCTGTAGTTGGGAATTCTTTTTTTAGTTCCCTTTCCCAGCTCATTATCTGATGCGCTTTTGTCTTGTTATATTGAAAGTTTAGGTATTTATAGATCTGGGAGTTTCCGCCCTTGGGGGCGTTTGCCCCCTGGAGGAATGTCCACATGGTTTTATTGATTTTGACGTTAGTGGGAGGAAATGACTTGTTGAAATGTCTGTTTTGCATAGTTTGGTATGTAGGTATCCCAGTACCGGTCCCTCTTCTTGTCGAGAAGGAGGGTATTAGGTATTCGTACGCTTCGATAGGGATGACTAAAGTTTGGGAGGGTTCAGAGTCTGGTACCTCCTGCAGTGTGTAGTGCCAGGCTTCTATTGATGCTGCTATGGTGGCTGCTGTGGGTACCTGCAGTTTCTGTCGGGTGGCACACGCAATTAATAGTGACCGAAGATCCCTATTTTGTAATAAATATTTTTCTAAGGAGCAATAACTCAAAAAAATAACAGTTGTGCTAAAAAAAAAAAAAGTCCGGGATCGGGTTCGGTATTCGGGTATTTTTGGCGCCTTTTCTATAGCTGCTGGGCAGCCAATCAACAAGCTTTTCACTAGTTTCCCCTTAGAAGCCATCACAGCCATGCCTACTAATGGCATGTCTGTGATTGGCCAGTGCATCATATGACCCAGCCTCTATATAAGGCTGGAGTCACATAGCGCCGCGTGTCAGATCGTCTCAGACTAGAGTAGGGAGAGCTTCATGGCGGTGCTGTGAGGGAAATATTAGCGTTCCCAACCATCTCAGACCGCATTAGGGAGATCTTCATTGTGGTGCTGTGAGGCGACATTAGCGAACCATCTTATAGTGCATTAGGGAGACTTTCCTGTCTGTGCTACGAGGGAGACATTAGCGTTCAGAACCATCTTATAGTGCATTAGGGAGACGTTCCTGTCTGTGCTGTGAGGGAGACATTAGCGTTCAGAACCATCTTATAGTGCATTAGGGAGACGTTCCTGTTGGTGCTCTGAGGGAGAGATTATCATTCTAAAACCATCTACTACTACATTAGCGAGAGGTTCCTGTTTGAGTTTTGAGGGAAAGATTATCATTCTAAAACCATCTACTACTGCATTAGGGTTAAGTTCCTGTTGGTGCTCTGAGGGAGAGATTATCATTCTAAAACCATCTACTACTGCATTAGGGACAGGTTCCTGTTGGTGCTCTGAGGGAGAGATTATCGTTCTAAAATCGTCTACTACTGCTTTAGGGAGAGGTTCCTGTTGGTGCTCTGAGGGAGAGTTTATCGTTCTAAAACCATCTACTACTGCATTAGGGAGAGGTTCCTGTTGGTGCTCTGAGGGAGAGTTTATTATTCTAAAACCATCTACTACTGCATTAGGGAGAGGTTCCTGCTGGTTCACTGAGGGAGAGTTTATCGTTCTAAAACCGTCTACTACTGCATTGGGGAGAGGTTCCTGTTGGTGCTCTGAGGGAGCGTTTATCGTTCTAAAACCGTCTACGACTGCATTAAGGAGAGGTTCCTGTTGGTGCTCTGAGGGAGAGTTTATTGTTCTAAAACCATCTACTACTGCATTAGGGACTGGTTCCTGTTGGTGCTCTGAGGGAGAGATTATCGTTCTAAAACCGTCTACTACTGCATTAGAGAGAGGTTCCTGTTGGTGCTCTGAGCGAGAGTGTATCGTTGTAAAACCATCTACTACTGCATTAGGGAGAGGTTCCTGTTGGTACTCTGAGGGAGAGTTTATCATTATAAAACCATCTCATACTGCATTAGGGAGAGGTTCCTGTTGGTGCTCTGAGGAAGAGTTTGTCGTTATAAAACCATCTCCTGCTGCATTAGGGAGAGGTTCCTGTTGGTGCTCTGAGGGAGAGATTATCATTCTAAAAGCATCTACTACTGCATTAGGGAGAGGTTCCTGTTGGGGCTCTGAGGGAGAGTTTATCGTTATAAAACCATCTCCTACTGCATTAGGGAGAGGTTCCTGTTGGTGCTCTGAGGGTGAGTTTATCTCTATAAAACCGCCTACTACTGCATTAGGAAGAGGTTCCTGTTGGTGCTCTGAGGCAGAGTTTATCGTTCTAAAACCATCTACTACTGCATTAGAGAGAGGTTCCTGTTGGTGCTCTGAGGGAGAGATTATCGTTATAAAAACGTCTACTTCTGCATTAGGGAGAGGTTCCTGTTGGTGTCTGAGGGAGAGATTATCATTCTAAAACCATCTACTACTGCATTAGGGAGAGGTTCCTGTTGGTGCTCTGAGGGAGAGTTTATCGTTCTAAAACCGTCTACTACTGCATTAAGAAGAGGTTCTGTTACGTACCTGACAGTGGAGTCTGTCTTCTGCAGGGAACAACCGCTCTTGCGCACCCGATTCAGGGACCCCTGGTAGTGTAAACAGAGGCCCGAGAGTGCGGGATGGCACGAGGGCTGGATGGTCACAGATGTAGTAGTGAGATTCCAGAAGGTCGTGCAAAACAGGAGAATGGTCGTACAAGCAGGGTTGGCAACGTGCAGGCAGAGAGGTACAAAAGGGTTAGGTAAGCGGATCATCAAGTTCAGGCAAAGGTTCGTTAACGGGCGGGCAGCGGAGGTACAGAGGAGTAGACAAGCGGATGGTCGTGGATAGCCGGGGTCGATGCAGGTAGCGGACAACAGGTCAAGGCAAGCCGAGTCAACAGGAAACAGATGAAACACAGGAACAGGTAGGGAGCTGAGGCCCACAGGTCTGGAACGCTGTAGAACGAGCAGCAGTTCAATGCAGGAGCCCCTGGGTTTAAATAGGCGCCTGTGCACGGGAGCGCGCAAACACGCACGGGAGCGCGCGCACCACCGCGGAAACGGCCAGAATGCTGGCAAAAAGGTATTTTTCCTAACATTGCCTCCCCCAAGGGGCAGCCTCCGGATGCCTTACCGGGTGTCATCCCGCTGCAGATTTCTTCTGAAGGCTTGAATCAGTCCAGGGGCATGGAGGTTTCTTTCGGGTTCCTTCCGGACCGAATCCTTTCCATTTTATTAGATATTGGGTCTCTCCAGCTCTTCGGCGACTTTTTAAAATTGCTTCTACCTCGAACTCCTCCTCTCCGTTGACTAGGATGGGACCTGGTGGTCCTATTTTTCGGCCTGAGAAGGAGTCCGGGACCACAGGTTTTAATAGAGAGACATGAAAAACCGGGTGAATCTTCAGGGAAGGTGGGAGATCAAGTTCGAATGCCACCCGGTTAACCTGTCTTTTCACCGGAAAAGGCCCCAGGAACCTTGGACCCAATTTTTTTGAAGGGCATGCCAGCTTCAAATTTCTTGTTGACAGCCACACGTGGCTACCGGGTTGAAGCTCCATTTCTCCCCGTCTTTTTTTGTCATAGGCCACCTTGCTGGCTTCCCGGGACTTGGATAAGGTCTCCCGAAGGAGTTGGCAATTGGAATGGAGGAAGTGATATCCTGTGCTGCAGGGACGGTACACTCCGGATTCAAATCGGGCAGGAATGTGGGGTGGTAGCCCTAATTGGCCCAAAATGGGGACTGCTGGGTGGCCGAGTGGATGGAATTATTGTAGGCAAACTCGGCCACAGGCAGTAGTGCGACCCAATCGTCCTGAGAGAAGGACGAGAAACACCGTAAATACTGTTCCAGGGTCTGGTTTGTCCTTTCTGTTTGTCCGTTCGTCTGTGGGTGGTAGGCTGAAGAAAATGCAAGTTTGATTTCTAGCCCAGCACACAGGGCTCTCCAAAATTTAGACGTAAACTGGACCCCCCGATCAGACACAATGTTGTTGGGCACTCCATGCAGTCGGACGACTTCCTTGATGAAAGTACGGGCCGTTTCGGCCGCTGAGGGGGTCCCCTTCATAGGGATGAAATGTGCCATCTTCGTCATCCGGTCTACGATGACAAAGATGGTGGTAAAACCTTCAGACGGGGGAAGCTCCATGATAAAATCTATCGCCAGTTGTGACCACGGGCGTTCAGGTATGGGAAGGGGGTTCAACAGACCCCAGGCTTTAGCTCTATCAGTTTTGCTTCTGGCACAGACGGGACAGGCTCCAACATACTTCCTACAGTCTTCCAGAATGTTGGGCCACCAGAATGAGCGCAAGACGAGCTCCGTGGTCTTTTGCGTGCCAAAATGTCCTGCCAGTTTATGGTCATGGCAACGACCCAGGACTTTAAGACGCAGACTTGTCGGGATGAACATTCTTCGTCCAAGCCACCAAAGACCATCCCTTACAGACAATCGGGTGTCCCTGTCGGTAGTGGAGTCTTCCAAGCCCCGACGAAGTTGGGAAAGAAAGTCTTCATCCATTAGCAAGAAATTTCGTGCCGGCAAGATCGTATCTGGTGGAGCAGTATTGCCTGGCTCGGTGAACATCCGGGAGAGGGCGTCAGGCTTACTATTCTTGGATCCGGGACGATATGTCAGGTGAAAATGAAACCTGGAAAAGAATAGCGCCCAACGGGCTTGCCTTGGTCTTAGTCTCTTTGCCGTTCGGAGATATTCCAGGTTTTTATGGTCGGTGAAAATCAGAATAGGGTGAGAAGCTCCTTCCAGCAAATAGCGCCACTCTTCTAGCGCCGACTTAATGCCCAGTAGTTCCCGATCTCCCACATCGTAGGTCCGCTCCAGTGCGGTCAGTTTCCTGGAAAAGAAAGCCACCGGATGGAGCAGGACCTTGACACCCTGGCGCTGAGACAGGATAGCCCCCACAGCAGTTTCCGATGCGTCCACCTCCAGGACGTAAGGTAAAGCTGGATCCGGGTGCTTCAGGATGGGGGCTGACGTGAAGAGGGACTTGAGTTCCTGAAAAGCGGTTTGAGCTTCAGGGGACCACTGGAATCGAGTATTTTGTTTTGTCAGACGAGTGATGGGCTCCACGATGGCAGAAAATCCTTTAATAAATTTCCCATAGAAATTTGCGAAGCCCACAAATCTTTGTACCCCTTTTCGGTCGGTAGGTGCAGGCCATTCCAGGATCGTGGAAACCTTCTGGGGATCCATATGGATGCCAGTTGTGGAAATGATCAGCCCCAAGAAATGCATGTTGGGCTGTTCAAAAGAACATTTTTCCGCTTTAGCGTATAAGCCATGCTGCCGTAGACGCCCAAGAACCTTTGAGACGTGCCTGCGGTGTTCCTCCAAGGAAGTGGAAAAGATCAGGATGTCATCAAGATATACTATGAAAAAGAGATGCAGGAAGTCTCAGAACACATCGTTGACAAAGTGTAGCGGGGGCATTACACAGGCCGAAGGGCATCACCAAGTACTCGTAATGCCCGAACCGAGTACGGAAAGCGGTTTTCCACTCGTCTCCTTCTCTGATCCGGATAAGATTATATGCCCCCCGCAAGTCGAGCTTAGTAAAGACAGCTGCTGACCCCAGCCGTTGAAATAGTTCTGGAACCAAGGGTAGCGGATACCCGTTTTTAATGGTTACTCGGTTGAGCTCCCTATAATCTATACACGGCCGGAGTGAGTGATCTTTTTTCTCCACGAAGAAGATGCCGGCTCCAGCCGGGGACGTAGAAGGTTTAATGAATCCCTTCTTAGTGTTTTCCTCAAGGTAGGATTTAAGAGCTGCCAATTCGGGTTCGGAAAGAGGATAGATCCTCCCAAAAGGCACCTCTGCCCCAGGCAGTAGTTGATGGTACGTAAATATCTACACAAATCATTCTTCCCTCGTCTGTTTGAAGGCGGCGTGTCCGGGATGCTGACGGGATAGCTTGATGACGGACCCCGTCTCCACGGAAAACCCTCCTAGATAGGAGAAAGGCTTGGGCTTAACCGTCGAGAATTTAGGATGGAACTCCTTTTGTGATTCTTCCCTAAGTAATTTGGAAGATGCAGGGGCCGACCTCGGCCGTAGAAGAAGCACCTCTTTTTTCTAGTGAGTGAGGCCGGCACATATCTAATATCCCTCGAGTTGGCTCATTGGTAATTTTTGCCCATAGGCGATGGGAACCAAGGTCTTGATAAAGTTGCCGACCCCAGGACAGAGAATATGTGTA
>BLSH010014529.1:163169-174650 GCA_018402905.1 Glandirana rugosa | reverse complement strand
ATCTATACCACACTGACCCCCCCATCTATGCCACACTGACCACCTCACCCCCATCTATACCACACTGATCCCCCCATCTATACCATACTGACCCCCCCAATTCCTGCACCCTCCGGTCAGTATTAGTGTGACAGTGGGGGAATCTCTGTGAAGTGTTTTCAAAGACAGGGGGCGTGGCCGAGTGCGGCATGTCAGAGGAATCACTCCTCATAGTTCCAGCCTCTGGATCCTGTCCCCTGGCCATACACGTACCTCTGTGTCGGCTTCCTAAGCACTATGTGAGAGCTGCAGTGTCCGGCATTTTCCCAGCTTGCACAGCTGGTGTACCTGGAGACAGCCATCCCAGATCCTGCAGGAACCTCTCATGGCCCGCCGATGGGCGGGAGAGCAGACACAGTCTGTGATGTGATGTGACACACAGAAGGAGAGGCACACTTCGGCGCCCCCCCTCTGCGGCGCCTGGGTGCACTGCACCCCACGCACCCGCCCAGGATCGGCCCTGGCTGGTCTGCAGACGTGTGTCCATAGGTAGTAACATTCGCGGAGTGTCTGGTACTCGTTGGTAAATGACTAATTGAAACAGTCCAGTAGATGTATGGATAGATTCTCATACAAAGGAGGAGAGATATGAGGAGGGTTAGCAGAGATAACAAACCAGTCATAACAATGCAGCCTTAACGGGATGTAGACAGCTGTTACAATTCTGGTAGGGGAAATCGTTCAAGTGGATCTAGCGTACTAGATATGGAGTCAGAGAGAGAGAGAGACTCAACGTGGATGGTTGTGGGATCCCATCTGGGGTTTGAGCCACGGGATGGCATCTTATGTTGAGGATTGCAGATTTCAGAGTGTAGGTTTTGGTTGGGAATAATGCCATATTCTCCAAATAGTGAGAGGCCCTTTTCCAGGGTCGTAATGTTGTATGATGTTCCATTATGTTACACGCTCAGTTTAGTAGGGTGTCTCCATTGGTATGTTATATTGTTGCTTCGCAGTGTCTTGGTTATCGTGTTGAGCTCCCTGCGAGTATCCAAGGTGTGTTTGGGTAAATCCATGTATAGTTGGATATTAGAGTAAGGTTCTGGAAGCTTGCCTGATTTCGTGATTTCGTGAGAGCATGATTTCCGAAGTATTAGTTCCTTGCTAGAGAAGAAATGTATTTTCATAAGAATATCTCTAGGGACTTCTTTGGGCAAAAAAGAAGGTTTTGATATGCGATGAATTCGATCTATCATGAGGTCTAGAGGGGAGAGCTCATGCACTAATATATGAAATATTTATTTTGCATATTGCATGAGGTCATGAGAAGGTACAGATTCGGGAACACCTCTCATTTTTAAGTTGTTGCGTCTAGAGCGATCCTCTAAGTCTGCAATTTTAGTGCGCAACCAGTGTCTGTCCTCCTCACTATCCTCATTTGTGTCAATTAGATCATTTATGGTGGGTGTTATGTCAGTAATAAGTTCCTCTTGATTGACATGCTCTCCCATTATAGAAAGTTCAATCATGAATTTGCGGTTCAAATTAGTGAACTCAGCATGTATTGAGCGGTGTAGAGATAGTAGCATCTCCTTAATCTGTGTGTCCAGGACCGGTTGATTTGATGTAGGTATGTTTGCAATGGGTGACTGAAGTTCATTGTGTGCTGCAGCTGGGGTTAACCCCAAACTCACCCCTGTATCTGCTGAGTCTGGATCTAGCCTCATCCTTGCCTTTGCTGGACTAGCACATGGAGGACTGTGGGTCAGTGAGTGGCTTCAGGGAGAGGTCCCCCCAGTGCCTCCTTTAGCCCATAACTCTGCATTAGGCATTGAAATAGAGATTGCTTTGGGGTGTGGAGGAGGGGCCGGAGATCCAATGCCATCTTGGCCTTCCCCACATGCAGGCCGGAGGAAGTATGCTGTGAGATTCTTTGGCTTACAGTCCCCCTGCCGCTTCTTCAACATTGTTAAGAGGTGGCGGGTGGTAGCAGCTGTCCTTAGCAGGTGAGAGCTGTAGTCGGTGGTGATCTGCAGTGGTTTCCGTTGCTGTGGTCTCTCTCTGCTGCCCGGAGCTCCAGAGTTATGTCTCCATCCACCGCGCTCGCTACCCATGTCCCCCCGTCTACAGCATTTTTAATGCAGGTTGCAGAGTTTGACAGGCAGCACCACCTGTCAAACTCCTCATTGAGTTCTATGGGGCCACTCTGCAACCGAAGCCAAACACTTGGCTCACAGTTCCAATGCAGTCTCTAAATGTATAACTGCCATTCAGAGATTTCAAAAGGTAAGAAAAAAAAAACAGGTGTCAGAAGGCGGCAGAAGTGAGGCTGTAATTTCTGGGGCGGGGGACTGTCATGTAGGTTGTATGGGGCCCTGTGATTTCTAACAGCAGCCCTGATCCTGAGCATAAAATAATTTATCATTCAAACATTTTCATTTAGCATTACTTTGTTTCAGTATATCAGTCATTCAGACACATCATTGCACACCATTCCACATTCAGTGCATCTTCCATTCAAACTGGCAAGTATAATGACAAAAACAAATACCATGCATGTTGTGTCATCAGCCATGGGCTTTTGTGTCTCAGTCAATCAAAAAATCAATCTTGTTCTCACACTGTCAAGTAACGTAAAACTTAAAATCCTTCTAGTTTACTGTTGCTGTTGACCAACGAATACCAAGTGTGTCCTAGGACAAAAGTAAAGCATCCTATTTTGCTTGCATATCCTGTGACTTTTGGGTTTTAGAGAAAACAATATTACTTTACCATTGTTCCCAGTTCAGTAACCTCAGATATTCATACTCTATCTATAAGTCAAACTTATAACACACAATATATATATATATTTATGGTCATGGCCCTATGACCGAGACAAATGTGGATCACATAAACACACAACAAGACTTACAAGGGGGCATACCCAAGAAAATGAATGGGTGATTATGGAGAGGAGTGTGCTGAGAAGTGCCATGAAAATGGGAATGGGAGGGAGAGTATCACGCACTCTAAACGACACGGAGCATGGGCAAGTGGGCTGCTTAAATACCCTCAGGGCTCCTCCCTTAAATTCAGGCCATCATACTGGCCTTCTTATTTATGGTCATAGCCCTATAACCGAGTCAAATGTGGATCACATAAACACGCGACAATACTTAAAACGTAAAATAGACCAGAGGTGGACCTTGGTCATCTGGTCGGTATGCCAAGAAAAGGGGGTAAAAATACCCAGCTAGGGTAGTCCTTTATTGATGCTGTCTTTGTTGAGCAAGCTTAGTGAAGGCTTGTGCCATCTCCAGCTGAGGATTTGGAATGTATCACGTGAAGCAGGCAGACTTCCATCTGCCTAATTTCTTGATCACGTGGTCCAGTGCTCCATGTTGTGATGCAGCTGAGGCTGCTCCGATCCAGAAGGAATGTCCGTAATACCGACCGGGGTCAAGGCCTAGGTTGGCCAGTAGGATCCTGAGGTGCTTGATAAACTGGCTGCCACTCGGTGGGCTAGTTGGGATAAGCAACAACAGGCTAGAGTCGGACTGACTGGGTAGATGAGTCAGTAGCCGGCCAAGCACCACTACTGGGCACCAGGTGTTGTTAGTCTAAAAGAGGCTGATGCCGACCCCAGGTCCAGTTTGCTGAGTTTTGGAGACTTCCAGGTGAAGGATGCAGTGGTTTTGAAATCAAGTTAGGTGGCGTCTGTATGGCATCTGTATGGTATCTGGCTGCTAGTGCCACTGAAAGAGAGTTCACTAGGCCGCAGAAAGCCATAGAAAGCCAGGTAGATGGCCGATTGGATGACTAAGCTGAGCCAAACCCCAAAAAGGGATCATGTAAGGACTTTAGACATGTCTCTAAAGATGGTACTTGGGCAAGCGTTTTCCGTTAGCTACGGACTGATGTTTCTGGATGCCGTGTAGGAGGGATCTCACTGTATGGGCTGTAAATGCAGGTGGCTTTCCGGGGTCCTGCAAGGACAGTAAGTGCTAGGTGCCGGCAAGGTACAGCCTGATAGTGTTATCAGAAAGTGCCAGCTGAGTGTGGCAATACGATATGAAGGTTAAAACGTGCCTTATGTCACTTGTGGTTGCTCTGGGGCATGAGGCTAGAAACCTTCAGTAGGTGTTCCAAGCAGTGTGTTGCAGGTAGGTATGGGCCGAACACCCCCCGGTTCAGTTTGCACCGGAACATGCAAATAGACAAAATGTTCAGGGCGAACATCCGAACACCATTAAAGTCTATGGGACCCGAAAGTGAAAATCGCTGGAAAAAAAGTGCGTTTTGTCCATATCTCCAGTCCAAACCAGGCTCTTCGGGTCTGGTTTGGATATTAAGGGGAACCCAATGCCAAATTTTTTAAAAAATTGACGTAGGGGTCCCCCTAAAATCCACACCAGAGCCTTATCTGAGCATGCAGTCGTGGCCAGTTAGGATGGGGGGAACAAGTGAGGCCATGCCAGGCTACATGCCCTCAACATGTGTAGTATGGGTGCTTTGGGGGAGGGGGGCTCTGCCCCCCCACTTCAAAGCACCTTGTCCCCATCTTGATGGGGACAAGAGCCTCTTCCCCACAAGCCTGGCCTGTGCTTGAGCTGATCTGTGGGTGGGGGGGCTTATCGGAATCTGGAAGCCCCCTTTAATAAGGGGGCCCCCAGATCTTGCCCCCCCATGTGAATATGTTACCCATTCACCAAAAAAGGTGAAGTGTAAAAAAAAAAACAAGAGGCAGTTTTTGACAAGTCCTTTATTTTGTAAAATAGCTCTTTCTTTTCTCTTCCTCCATCATCTCCTGGCCCGCTCCTTCTTCTGATCTTGTGCTTCTTCTTTTAGTCTTCTTGCTTCCTCTCTTCATCTTCAATCTTCATCTTCATCTTCTTTCACCGCCGCCACAATCTCCGATGCTGCAGTCCGGCCCCGGCGCGTCTTACAGAATGGGCGGTCTTCACAATGACAGTTCTTTTATAAGAAGGGGCTGACGTAAATGGGTGACCCACCCCCTCTGACATCACATGACTAGAGTTGAGCGAACACCTGGACGTTCGGGTTCGGAGGGTCCAAACGAACTTTGGAAAAAAGTCCGGGTTCGGCACCGAACGTTGCCCGAACGTTATCCTGGACCCCGAACCCCATTGAAGTCAATGGGGACCTGAACTTTTAGGAACAAAAATGGCTGTAACAAAGTCCTGGCAAGTGCTAGAGAGCTGCAAAAGGAAGTAAAATGGGGGTAAGAGTAGGGCAAGTGCCCTACAAAAAAATGGGGATAGGGAAAATAAATTAAAATCAAATAAAAAAAATGAGAAGGGGGGTGAATGTGGAGTAGGAGCCTAGAGGTTGACTAGGCCGTGACCATGGCAGTGTAGGTGGAAGTGGCGGTGGTCGAGGAGGAGGTAGCCAACACTGTATTTTTTTTTGTTTGTTTATAATTGGGGTAGCCCCCAAAATATTGAGGCCTATTCAAAAAAACAAGTATACAAATGGCTGTGTGAGTCCGGTCTAAATGTTTATTCTGCACAAGGTACAGACAAGTCTTGTGGGATCCATGCCTGATTCATTTTAATAAAGGTTAGCTTGTCCACGTTGGCTGTGGACAAACGGCTGCGCTTGTCTGTGATAACGCCTCCTGTCGTGCTAAACACACGCTCAGACAATACACTGGCTGCAGGGCAGGCCAGCACCTCCAAGGCATAAACGGCAAGCTCAGGCCATGTGGCCAATTTGGAGACCCAGAAGTTGAATGGGGCAGACCCATCAGTCAGTACATGTAGGCGTGTGCACACATACTCTTGCACCATGTTGCTGAAATGCTGACTCCTGCTAAGACGTTGTCTATCGGCTGGTGGTGCTGTTTGTTGTGGCGGGCTGCTGACAAAGCTTTGCCACATTTCGCCCATGCTAACCCTGCATTCTGAGGTGCTGGCGGTGGCACAGCTGTGTTGGTGGCCTCCTCCTCCTCTGCCTTCGCCTTGTGCTTCCGCTGAGCCACCGGTGTCATTTGGGAATGCCCTCAGCAGCGCCTCTACCAGTGTGCGCTTGTAGTCGTGCATCTTCCTCTCACGCTCCAGTGAGGGAATTAAGGACGGCACGTTGTCCTTGTAACGGGGATCCAGCAGGGTGGCCACCCAGTAATCAGAAGAAGTTACAATGTGGGTAACTCGGGTGTTGTTGTGCAGGCACTGCAGCATGTAGTCGGCCATGTGTGCCAGGCTGCCCAGAGGCAAAGACAAGCTGTCCTCTGTGGGAGGTATATCCTCTGTGTCCTCTGTATCCCCCCAGCCATATTCCAGTGATGCCCACGAGCTGCGTTGGGTGCCACCCTGCTGCAATTCCTCCTCCTCCTCATCTTCCTCATCCTCCTTGTCCTCCAGAACTGTGCCCTGGCTTGAATATTTTTTTCCTGGCCTATGCTGGTGCAGGAACCCACCCTCCGAGCCACTTGCGAATGACTGGCCTGATAACCATGGAAATGACCCCCTCTTCCTCCTCCTCCTCATCATCCTGTGCCACATCCTCTTCCATCATGGCCTGAAGTGTTTTTTCAAGGAGACATAGAAGTGGTATAGAACAGCGTCATCGGCACTGACCATGTTGGTGGAGTACTCAAAACACCGCAATACGCTACACAGGTCTCGCATGGAGGCCCACTCGTTGGTGGTGAAGTGTTGCTGTTCCGCAGAGCGACTGACCCGTGCGTGCTGCAGCTGAAACTCCACTATTGCCTGCTGCTGCTCGCACAGTCTCTCCAGCATGTGCAAGGTGGAGTTCCACCTTGTGGGCACGTCGCATATGAGGCGGTGAGCGGGAAGGCCGAAGTTCCGCTGCAGCGCAGACAGGCGAGCAGCAGCAGGGTGAGAACGCCGAAAGTGCGCACAGACGGCCCGCACTTTATGCAGCAGCTCTGACATATCCGGGTAGTTTTTTGGAAAATTCTGTACCACCAAATTCAGCACATGTGCCAGGCAAGGGATGTGCGTCAAACCCAGAGCCGCAACGAGATTGCGGCCATTGTCACACACCACCAGGCTGGGCTTGAGGCTCAGTGGCAACAACCACTCATTGGTCTGTTGTTCAAGGCCCGTCCACAGCTCCTACGCAGTGTGGGGTTTATCCCCCAAACATATCAGTTTTAAAACAGCCTGCTGTCGTTTCCCCTGATGTTGGTGGTGAAGGTGTTACACTGAGCGGATGAGTGGGTGGTCGAGGAGGAGGAAGCACAGTAGGAGGAGGAGGCAACAGGAGGCAAAGAGAAATGCCCTGCAATCCTCGGTGGTGAAAGGACATGCGCTAAATGGCTAGCCAGCTCAGGCCCCGTATGCAGTTAGCGAGATATAGCGTCCCTGCCCGTGGTTACTGGTCCATGTATCAGTGATTATGTGGACCTTGCCACAGATGGCATTGCGTAGTGCACACTTGATCTTGTCCCCGACTTGTTTGTGCAGGCAAGGGATGGCTCGCCTGGAAAAGTAGTGGCGGCTGGGAACCACGTACTGTGGGACAGCCACCGCCATCAGGTTTTTGAAACTGTCCGTGTCCACCAGACGGAATGACAGCATTTCAAAGGCCAGGAATTTTGAAATGCTGGCATTCATTGCCAGGGATCACGGGTGGGTAGGGAGGTACTTCCTCTTTCTCTCCAGTGTTTGGGAGATGGACAGCTGTAAGCTTCCATGGGACCATGTGGAAATGCTTGGGGATGGTGGCGGACATTGTGACGTTGCTGTCATATCGTCTGTTTGCTGGGTGGCAGGTGACACTGTCACTGTAGAGGTGGAGGAAGATACCGAGGCAGCAGCAGAAGAGGAAGCAGGAGGAGGCCGAGACCTTTCTTGGATTTTGAGGTAATTATTCCAATGCAGCTTGTACCTTGAATTTAGATGCCTGGGCATGGGGGTTGTGCTCAGATTGAGAACATTTATGCCCCGGCTCAGGCTATCATTGCACAGCTTGCAAATCACTTGCGTCTTGTCGTCAGCACATTGTCTGAAGAACTGCCACGCGGGGGAACGCCTTTGAGCTGCCTTTGGTGTGCTAGGTCCCTGGGTGTGGTGGGTAGTAGCAGGCCTACTGTCTAGGGGACGCTCGCTCCGCTTTTGCAACCTGCTTCCTCTTTTGCTGTGCTGGTGCCGCTGTGCGACCACCACCTCTTCCTCCAAACTCCACACGTCACTAGCATGACCCTCATTCCATGTGGGGTCTAGGACCTCATCATCCTCCACATCATATTCCACCCACCCTTCACCACTGCCCTCCTTGTCAGTCTGCACACTGAGGCAAGCTGCAGCAGTTGGCACCTGTGTTTCATCATCATCAGAAATGTGCTGCGCTGATGTTTCCATGTCCTCATCCTGCAACAGAAGTGGTTGGGTATCGGTGCACTCAATGTCTTCCACTTCTGGGGCAGCGCTATGTGGATGGCCCACGGAAAGCACACCAGGAGAGTCATCAAAAAGCATAAGAGTCTCTTGCAGGACTTGGGGCTCAGACTGCTTGGCTAATTTACAAGGGGCTGAGGTGAAAGACAGATGGCCATGGGGTTCAGGTGCCAACTCTGAGATTTCATCAAGGGACCGGGAGGGAGACAATGTGAAGGAACTGGAGGCATTGTCAGCCACCCAATCTACTATCGCCTGTACTTGTTCTGGCCTCACCAATCGTTGAGGGGCATTCTGGCCTACCATATACCGGTGAAGGTTCTGTTGGCTACCTGAGGAACGTGTTTCCCTTGTGCGTGTAGCTGGCACACCTCGACCACGTCCTCTCCTTCCAACAGGAGGTTCACCAACACCACCAACAACCAACACTGTAACCCCTTGCGGTTACTCTTGTTGGATGGAGGAACTGGGCCTGATGTAAATTATTTGAAAAACTGTTAAGGCATGCCCCTGTAAATCAGGTGCAGAAAAATTGGGCCCTGCTTGTTGGTGGTGCCCTAAATGCAAAATATAGTTAGAGATTATGGACAGGAGGAATAGGAGCAGTGGCAGTCTTCAAGGCATCCCAGATCCCTAGCAAATTTAATCAGTTGCATCAGCATCAGGGGCTTAATAGCTGCTGATCCAGGACCGATTCATTTTTATAAATGTGAGCTTATAAACCAAGTCTGTGGACAGGTGCACTCTTTGATCAGTTACAAACCCTCTAGCAGCACTGAATGTCCGTTCAGAAAGCACACTGGATGCAGGACAGGCCAGTAGCTCAATTGCATATTGAGCAATTTCCGGCCAGTGGTCCATCCTCAAGACCCAGTAAGTAAGTGGATGCTCAGTTGGAAAGGTCTCCAAATCTGCTCTTGCCCCTATATATTACTGCACCATATAATGCAGATGCTGATGATGGTTGCTTGAACCTATCAGGGCTGGATGCTGAGGACTGAAAATTGTTTTTAAAGGTTTCACTCAGTCGGCCACCTTCTCCACCACTCTGCCCATGAACGACCAAAGCTTCAGAAACACATTGTCCAGGGCCAGCAGCAGGACATGGTAACCTCCCAGGGTCTGGAAAGGCGTTGCACAAACTTTTCTTCAAGGTATCCTGAAGATGTTTTATCTCTGCACCCTCTGCACAGGCAGGATGAGTTCTGCTACTTTACCCTTGTAACGTGGATCAAGAAGGGTTGCCAGCCAGTAATGATCCTTCTCCTTAATACCATGTTGAGTTCCACCTGGTGGGCATGTCACAAATGAGGTCATCCAGGCAGGCACTGGCATTGTATGAAAGCTGGAAATGACCACAGACTTTTCTGGCCTGCTTCAGGATATCTGGTAAGCCTGGGCACCTGTTCAAGAAATGCTGCACCACCAAATTCAAGACGTGTGCCAAGCGTGGAACACGTGTCAATTGTCCCAGTCAGAGGGCAGAGAGAAGGTTGGTGTCATTGTCGTATACAACCAATCCTGGCTCAAGCTGCAATGGCGTCAACCACCTTTGAGCCTGCCCCCGCAGAGCTGAAAGAATCTCTTCCCTAGTGTGGCCCCTGTCCCCAAGACAAACTAACTCAAGCACCGCATGGCATCTTTTAGCCTGACTGCTTGCATAGCCCCTTGAATGCTTAGGGAGCACTGCAGGTTCAGGTGACAATTCTGCAGAAGAGGCTACAGAGGTAGAAGAAGAGGAGGGGTGGAGGAGGCGGATGTGGAAAAATCACCACCAGCTTTTTGGAGACGCGGTGTCAGAACTATTTCCAAAACTGAACCCTGTCCCGCATCCTTCCCAGCTGCCAACAGAGTTACCCAGTGCGCCGTGAAGGAAAGTTAACGCCCCTGACTGTGCTTGCTGGACCATGATTCATTGATAATATGAACCCTGCTGCTGACCGCACTGTTCAACGAGGCCAAAACATTGCCTTCCACATGACGGTAGAGAGCTGGAATGGCCTTACGTGAAAAAAAATATCTTTTGGGAACCTGCTACTGTGGGACAGCACATTCCACAAATTCATGAAAGGGGGCAGAGTCTACCAACTCAAATGGCAGCAGCTGGAGTGCTAGCAATTTGGCCAAGCTAGCAATTAAGATGCTGAGCATGTGGATGGCTGGGACAGTATTTCTTTTTACGGTTCAGCAACTGGGGTAGGGATATTTGCCTGCTGGATTCACCTGGTGGTGTACTGCTAGCAGATTGGCTGCAAGTACTAGTTGTGGCACACATTACTACACCTACATTTCTCTCAGTGCAGGTTTTGGAGAGGACTGCAGGTATAGTAGGGGTTGAGATGCCAGATGAATAGCAAGGAGGAGTCTGCCTTGTTTTCTGGTGTGGGTTCTTCAGGTACTCTTGCCAGGCTCTTGCCAGGCTCACGCTACTCCCTTTCCCAACCTGAGAACCAACATCAGATCCTTCAAACTGCTGAGCATCCTCCATCAGCATATAACCGACACTATGGTCGAACAACTCAGGTGACTCCTCCGTGCATGATGGTGGGGCTACAGAAGGGGTAACTGTGGATAAGGATCCTGTGGAATAGGCCGCTTTGCCAGATGCATTGGAAGGCAAACTTGTATGAGCCTGGGTGACAGAGGATGAGGAGGATGAGGAGGATGAGGACGGCTTTGTTATCCACTCCACCAACACTTCTGCATGTTGTGGCTCAATAACACGTCCAACAGCAGAAAAAAAGGCCTCTCCTCTGTGGCCTTCCTGACATGATTTTTTTTGGGTTTTTTTAGCACCGCACTGCACTGTACTATATACCAAACACCCCTGAATGCACCGATATATAGTTTAAACTCAATACGCTGCGTGTATATCTGTATACACTAAATTGTATATATTTGAAGACAACGCGTCAATTAGTGTGCTATATACCGTACACTCCAAAATGGACTGATATATAGTGTACACTCAATACACTGCGTGTATATCTGTATACATTAGACTGTATATATTTGAAGACAACACGCCAAGTAGTGTGCTATATACCGTACACCCCCAAATGGACCGATATATAGTGCACACTCAATACACTGTGTATATATATATATATATATATACACAGTGTATTGAGTG